>JBBPBX010008580.1:22883-59927 GCA_038048925.1 Garcialebias charrua
AGAGAGAGAGAGAGAGAGAGAGAGAGAGAGAGAGAGCGAATATATACATATGTGTGTGTATAGGAATGGATTCATGAGCTTGTCTAATCTGTGTGACTATGGGGCAAACGTGAAATGTCCCACCAACCCCAAAATAAGCCATCTCATGAACCTTATAGATTATTCGGCTGGTTAAGCAGCTGCAGTAAACAAGCGGGGAGGCAGAATCTGCCTTTTAACCATCACGCTTCTGCTCTGATGCTTAAATGTAGACATGGATAAGTTTAGTGGCTGCTTTTAACCCTGATTAATTTTCCCCACAGAGTCCAATCTGAAAAAAACATGTGCCGGTAGTCAGCACACATTCTGTGAGTGCTGCAGTGAGCTCTGACTGGATTCAAACTCTCGCTAAAAAATTTAAAATGGCTTGTTCTGTGTACAGTTTGAGATCATACTTTCGTCCCTCGCTGCCGAAAGGCAATGGTGGTGGATTATTATTATTTTTTGCCTGTGCCCAGGTCTGTGTGTCTGCTTGTGTGTTAGCAAAACTTCTTTTAAATCATTAGTGAATCTTAGTGAAAGTTTCAGCAAGTAATCATTGATCGTATGTCTATAATTGATTACTTAGAAGTACCCCCAAATAAAGATGGTTGCCACAGCTAACTGACTTCAAGAAACTGAAAGTTCCCTTTCAGTCATGTTCTCTCGGTGCAACATACTTGCTATGGAAATTGCGCCCCCGCGAAATTACCTGAAGGAATACACTCACGCCTTTACGGCTAGGGGCGTCACTGCCGCGCCAGAGGCACCGCCCTCTGGTTACTTAAGCGGCGTGCGCCCCTCCATCTTCCTCTTTTTTGCCCTTCACCTCGCTTAAACCTGAACTACCTCTTCGTGGGACTGCTCTGGTGCTTTCATCGCTCATTCGAGGTGAGCTCGCTCCCTACACAGAGCGCACAGAGAATTATTTCCTACGTAGCATTTTTCCACCTAACCCCGAAGTTTTCTCTCCTCTCTCTACAGATTGCTTCGCGACAGCGCTAACTATGCCATAAAAAAAAAAGGAGACTGCCTTGCTACGTTAAGCTAGCGGGCTGGCCAGCAAAAGCAACAGACAGAGGAGACATCTCAAGAAATAAGAAGGAAAATTCTGGAAGGACTCGCTCGCCTCGTCTCAGACAGAATGGCTCCGGAGAAGGGAAAGCGGAAAATGAAACTTCCAAGGAAGACCACCGCGGCAGCGCGCCCCACCTCGCGCGCCTGCCCAAGTGGCTGTGGCTTTTATCTCGTAGCAACGGACACCCAAGAGGCCTGTCCAGTCTGCCTGGGAATGCTTCATGCAAAAACTGAGCTGGACGCACCTGATTTTTGCCCACACTGCAGCATCATGATGGATGCGGTGCTGCGGCATTGGGACGACCTTGTCGCCAAAGCCATGGGGACCTCGGCCACGTCTGCAGACGCAGACACCACGGAGCCTCTCACCCCCACACCGGAGTTGGAGAGTATGGCTCTACATAACAGCACGCGGGTCGAATGGGGTGACACCCCCGACGCGCTGGCCAACATGGAGGACCTGACTGTCGAATTCGACACCCGGGGTATGATGAACGACGACGAGTTATCCATCTCGGCCTCAGGTGAATTTTCAATGGAGGAGGCGGACGCAGAGGTGGAGGATCAGGGTGACGCACTCACCCAGAACCCCCTACCCGTGCTCCCGGACACGGACTCTTCCATCCCTGCTCTGTTTGAACTGTGCCACAGAGCAGCGGATGCACTACAAGTGCCTTGGCCTGAACCCCCTCCTCGCCAACAGGTTACGAGGCTAGCGGGAAATTACTTTTATTCAAAGCAGCAGGCTACCACGAGGCAGAGGATGCCTGTGTTCCCAGACTTCCTCACGGAACTGACACGCACCTGGACTCACCCACGAGCCCCTATGCTTCTACCCCTCTCACAATTTCTCGACGTGGACGGGATGGACGAGGTGGGTTTAGCTAACGTGCCTCAAATCGAGGACACTCTGGCGTCTCACCTGGCCCCAAATTCTTCAGGAACAAAACCAACTCTCCCCAGCAGGGCCTGCCGGGCCTCGGCGTCTCTCCTCGAGAAATGCTACAGGGCTCAGGGACTCGCGGCGCGCGCCATGAACGCATCTGCACTGATGCAAGCCTACCTGGCAGAAAAGCTGCAGCAGCTTCAAGTGGCAACGGACAAGCAGGCGGCTGCCGAATTGCTGGAGGAAGCCCGCAGAACAACTGACTTCATGCTCAGAATGATGGGGACTGCTGCGGTTGCTCATGGCAGAGGGATGGCGGAAGTGGTCATTGCGACCCCCATCTCTGGATGACACTGAGGGACTTACCCGAGGGACAAAAGGTACCTTTTCTCCATCACTCGAAGGGAAGGAAGGGCTGTTTGGAAAGGCTTTGGAACAGATTCAAACGAAACTGGACCAAAGACGCAAACAGGCAGAGGTTCTCCGGGTGGGCATCCCTCGTAGAAGCTTTGCCTCCCCAAGAGAAAATGCGGGGGGAAGGCCTACCCAGTCCAGGCACCACTCGACGACGCGTGCCCCACCGCAAAAGCGGCCAGCGTACGAGGAGGAGCCTAGGCAGAGACCCTCGTCGGGCCCTCTTCGTACCGAGCACGCCTGTAGCAAGAACAGGTTTGTCCCTCGCCAAATGTCCAAACACAGGGCCTCTTCGGCGAATCGCGACGACAGACAGAAACGGGCCTGATGAACCAAGCTCACGTTTCCATGTTACACGGTCACCCGCCCACGCGGTAACGGGAATGATCCGCCTAAACCCAGACTTTATTTGTAACACAGTACAAAAAGCTGGTTTATTTTCAGCATGCACCAATCATGCCCTCTCTGCTGTGAGTGACTTAAAATCATATACTTCATGTCACGTAAGCACACATAAAATCATGAAACAACAATTCTCTGTTTTACTGACTCCAAAAAACAAAACAAAAAAAACACAGCAATCAACACAACTTCTCCCAGCAAAGCAGGTCCCTCTCACCTGCATGCCGTCATAAAGGGAGGGGTTTTTTCTCCCCCCTCCCTCACGGTCCACGGGATGTTAGAATATTTAATAAGCCCCGGCAGACTGCTTCTGTTTCATCTGCAGTGAGCAGACACAGTGGCGTCTGTAAACACCCTCCTTGCTCCTTACAGAGGCAGGTGAGGAGGGTCACGTGTTTAGGCTATCGCCCCAAAGGCGAGACAGCCAATACACCAAACAGACGGACATGTGACGTGGCCGTAGCTAAAGGAGCCGAGTCGACAACGTCTCTCGACGGGGGGGCTGCTTCAGGCGCCCTCACACAGCTTAAAGCTTCACACCTTCACGGAAGCTGTGTTCAGCTGGCTGTAGACAAAAACAAGTCTGAGCGTAATCAGATTCCTCTTCCTGTTGCTCGAAGGGAACTGCACTCTTTATCACCAAGACTGAAAGGAACCCCCCCACGCTTTTGTGTGGCGGATGCTCCTTTGTTATTAACGAGAGACACGCAAAATTCATGTAGCAGTCAGGTAGCACGTGACCTGCCTCTACATGCTGATCCAAAGCTGTCTTTAAAATTAATTTGGGATCCGGTCAGTTTGCCTGGCACCAGAGCTTCATTGAAGCCAAGGGCCAATGGTCTAGGCCACTCCACTAAAAGGACTGGAGTAAGGAGGTCTGCTCGCCTACGTGGCCTGCAGCCCCATAATTTGGAGGAGGATAAGAATAATTCTCCTCCAAAACTGTCTAATGGAGATGACAGGTTGTACCCGTCCTCAATTATCCCTGAGCAGGACAACTCAGGGACAAGCTGCCTCCTCCCAAACCTGGTGGACAACCAGGGGCTGTTGGCTTCTGGTTCACCTGAGGAGGCGTTGCGGCTACCCAGGCCAAAAACTGCCAAAAGTCTCAGCTTGTCGGCTGAAAGAAACAGGCTGATGGCGGCAAGCTTGCCGAAAAACGTGGTATTGACCATACAGAATGCTCGTGCAGGGTCAACACAATCTTTATACGTTCAAAAATGGCGTATCTTCGAGGCCTGGTGCTCAGAAAGAAATATTATTTCTTATGCATGCAACCTAGTCCAAATCCTGACCTTCCTTCAGGATCTCTTGGAGAAGGGTCGTTCTCATTCAACGATTAAAGTCTTCCTTTCAGCTATTTCTGCTTGTCATGAAGGCTGGGGAAACAGGACACCTGGAGCACACCCAATCATAATAAGATTTATGAAGGGTGTTCTTTGATCTAAACCACCCAGCAGGATCCTGACTCCTGGTTGGGACCTCGGTTTGGTCTTGGGGGCTCTATGCGACCCCCCATTCGAGCCAGTGAGTGAGACTACGATAGATCTACCATCTTATAAAACGGTCTTGCTCCTGGCACTTTGCTCGGCGAAGCGCGTGGGTGACCTCCACGCATTATCTGTACATCCAATGTGTACCAGATTCGTCTCAGACGGGTCAAAGGTCACACTGAGGCCTAATCCCGCATACATCCCCAAGGTCTGGACCCTGAACTATAGGAGTCTAGACTTTGATCTCTCCTCTTTTCCACCTGCCTCTGTCCTGAACCAAGATCAGGAAAGGCTACAGGCTCTCTGCCCAGTGAGGGCTTCACAAACCTACATGCAGAGAACAGCCGAATGGAGAAGAACAAACCAACTGTTGGTCTGCTTTGTAGCAACTGCTACCAGGAGAGCCCTATCAAAACAATGCCTCTCACACTGGGTGACTAAGGCCATTAGGAGGGCCTACAGTAGTAAAGGTCAGCAGGCACCCTCTGGAGTGCACGCCCACTCCACAAGGGGCCTTGCCACTTCCTGGTCATTGTTCAAGGGTGTACCAGTTGCAGACATCTGCGCTGTTGCGAATTGGAGCTCCTTGATTACTGTACTTTTGCAAGGCATTACAGTTTGGATGTTACTGCAGGTGACGTCACTCAGACTGTTCTTTCTAACATTCAGTAGAAAGTAGCCTTGGGATGCCTACTGATCAGAGGCAGACGTTCACTCTAGCATGCATTTTACTGAGCATTTCAAGGGCGTGAATGGATTACGTTCCCATAGCAAGTATGTTGCACCGAGAGAACATGACTGAAAGGGAACTGAAAGTTATGCACCATAACTCATGTTCCCTGAAGGAAGGGAACGAGGTGCAACATAACTGGCCCTTTTCAATGCTGAAAGCTCGGTGAAGTGCACTTTTCAAGAGGAAGATGGAGGGGCGCACGCCGCTTAAGTAACCAGAGGGCGGGGCCTCTGGCGTGGCGGTGATGCCCCTAGCCATAAAGGCATGAGTGTATTCCTTCAGGTAATCGTGCGGGGGCGCAATTCCCATAGCAATGTGTTGCACCGAGTGACTGACTGATAAGGGAACACTTACGCCAAAAATACACTACATGCGTTCCGCCCCGCTCCGGTCCGACCTCCGCAGCAAATACGCACCCATTATAATCAATGACAGAAGTTTACACTGGCTCCGCACGGCGGCGGCGAGCTGGACGGCAGTCCGTCAAAATTAGAAATTTTTCTATTTCTGCCGGACGCCGGAGCTGTGCCGGAGTCAACTTTTGAAGATTACGTCGCACCAACAGGAAAAGGAACGAGCACAACTTCCGTATTTACAAAATAAAATCACCACGGGCGGACTTAATCCTAGCTCTATACGGATTTATTTGTACAAAAATGCTGTCAAACTATCATTTATGACTACGCCTACAAACGCAATACAATAAATAAATAAATAAATAAAGTATTTTATTCTGAAATGTAATACATCACTTCCTGTTGCTCAAACCATGTCCTGTCGCTCATTTACGAGAGAAGATCAAGGCAGCAGTCTCTACTGTTGTTCTCCTTCTTCCACCGAATGAATTGTTTTGTTCTGACTTACTTATTTATCACTTGATTTATCGCGCGATCTCGCAATTCCCGCGCATGCGTCTCGGAGCGGCGCATCCAGGCGGACCTGAGCGGAGCGGAGGAAGTGGAAATTGGACTCGCTCAGCTGCGACCTGCGGGGCGGGGCGGAGCCGGACCGCATGTAGTGTATTTTTGGCGTTAAATGGCTATAACTCAATCATGTTTACATTTATTAACCTAACGTTAAATTGATAGTAGCTGCCTGAAACTTGTAATACATGTACACAACATATATTCAAAGTTCTAAGAGATTGCACAAGACAGGTCTCTCTTGTAAATAAGTCCTCGAGGCTCAATGGGATTCACCTGCCTAAATAAAGGTCGAATGAATGAAACAAGACTTTGTTTAAAATGTTGCCATTAAGTATTTGGTGTAAACTTTATCCATTTGTTAGCAAAATATCTCATGGGTTACGCCACGGATTTTATTGAAACTTTCAGGAAACAAAAAGTGTATACAGCTACAACTGAGGAACATTTGAAGCTAAGCAAATTTAAGATGGCCAACACAGCCAAATGTTCAGGCTGCTCTTTAATGTACTGTATTATTTTACATTGTTAGTGTTTAGCCTATATCTTAGAAAGTTGAGCATATTGTTTAGCATTTGTTTAGCATATATCTTAGATCCTTATATATTATTTCTTTTTTAACTTTATATTTTTGCTGTTTTTGGGTGTAACTTGGACTTTGGGTACACAATTTTGTTCCACCTCATGTACCACTTGATGCAAATGACAATAAAGAACCTTGAACAGACAACTGTAGCAGAAGACACAAAAGCAGCAATAATTTTGTTAATTTTACAGATACTGAGCTAAAGTTTGATGTCATAGTAGCTAATAGTTGTTCACAGCTCATACCCTGAGCAGGATCTTTTGCAGTTTTGCATGGAATCACATACAATTTGACCAAAATAACTACAACTCCGTCATTTATTTTCAACACAAGCTGATCCTAATATCAAACTCTGCCATTAACGGAAGTGAATGATAATCATTTTATAAAGAATGACATTCAATTATAAAAATTAAGACATTTGTGGAGTTTTTTTTTTTTTGGGGCTGTAAAACCTGCTAAATTTGTCTCTCCTCTCATGTCTTGGTGCATTCCTCTGCTTTCTATTTGTTCAGGAAAGGCCAGCAGCTGGAGCCATCAGAGAAGTACATTTTGAACAGGTTGGAAGGCCGACGCAGCATGTTGACGATCCGCAACATCCGACAGATGGATGGAGGAAGCTACACCTGCAAAGCTACCAACAAAGCAGGGTCTCAGGAAAGAGAACTCTTCCTCAAAGTGTTTGGTAAGAATACAAACTTTATTTAAATCATAGATACAGTATATCTGAAAGCTGGTTTTGATCTTATCAAATGTAGCTACTACAAAAAGTTTCAAATATTTAGGAGGCATTTATATTTTTCCAAGCAAAAGAAGTGGTAAAAGTCATCATCTTCATAGTTTGTAGTAAAAAACATTTTTTTTTTGCACTGTGCTGCAAAAACTTAATGTTTACATCTCAGTCAGTAACCAAAATGTCTTGTTTAACCAGAAAAAAACACAAAACCTGCAAATGCAATGGTGCCGTCAATTATCGCCTGTTGCTATGAAAAGATCATCATAGTTGCAACATAGAGAAGTTTTAGGAAAATATTTTTATTTTTACAAATTCAATTAAAAACTAGTCTAAAGATTTATAAGATATAGATGCATTGTCATTTTCCCATTTTCTTGTGCTGCTCCAGAACTTCCCCATTTAATGGTATTGTCTATTACATTGGACAGTGTTTTTACGTTGCTCTATAAACTTTATTATGAGGACTTTCCCAATGACAATTTTCTATAAAAACTGTTTTTCAAAAGCATCAACGATCAAATATAGCCCTCAGCCCACACCAATAACACCTGCATATCTGTTATATATTTATCCAGACTAGAAAGGTTTTATTAATTGCTTCATATTTCTTTTGCTGCACCTCACACACACACACACACACACACAAATCTATTTGTATTTGCATAAACCTGCTGGCTGTTTCCTCTCAGATCTATCTGAGATTCCTCCCATAAAAACATATATAAGGAGAACTTTGCCCTAGTCATCAGCACCCTTTCAAGAGGTGGGAAGTGCTTGTTCTTCAAAATGCACATTTAAATGAAGGAGTTCAGGGGCAGGGAAGCGCTTTCCTCTCGTACGGGGAGGATGTGCAGTTATATGTTAGTTTTATTACCCCTGACATTAAAGGTGGCATTAAAAACAGAATATTTATTGTAAATTAGACCAGTTCTGTGCAGGTGGGTGGTCTGTTTCATCTTTTAGACAGATTAAAACTCCTGTGAGCCCTTTTGTGTTACACAGCAGACGTTTTCCGAAGGAAAAAATAAATGCATCTGCGTTTTTGTGTCAATCTTTGGCCATTTCTTGTCTCATTGGGCCATACGCATTGCAAAAATTATATGTGAAGGGGACATGTCCCCCTCACATTAAAAAATATTGGTTTGAACCATCCCAAATTTACCATGAAAGGTTCAGCTCCTTTCTCACAGATAGAACCTTTATGGTGAGTATGGATACATGCTCCTCGCAGATCCATGGCACTAACTATGGCGTCCCCCAAGACTCTATTTTAGGCCACCTACTTTTTAATTTGTACATGTTGCTGCTTGGTGGGGTCATCAAGAGCCAAGGGATAACCTGATGCATGCTCAATAATCCAGGTAGAAAAATCTAAAAAAGTTAAGTCTGGTTCTCTGGACATTCAAAAAACAAAACAAAACAAAAAAATTGTAGAAACGTTTCTACATTTTTTGTGTGTGTTTTGTTTCTTGAATGTCCAGAGGACCAGACTAAACTTTTTTAGAGCCATGGGATATTTCCACAGTTATGCTGATGACACATAGCTGTACATCTCATTATCTCATGATGATCCCCGGCCAATCACTGCACTTTTTAATTGCATTCCAGACATGTAGACCTGGATGGCACAGAACTTTCTCCAGCGAAACCAAGACAAAACTAAAGTTTTAATCATTGGACCGGAGATCCAGAAAGAAAATACAATTCAGAAATTACAAACTTTGTCTTTAAAACCTTATAATAATAATAATAATAATTAATTCAATTTATAACGCACTTTTCATTACTGAAAATCTCAAAGTGCTACACATATATTGAATGCTACACACATTCATAAACCGGTGGCGGCAGACTACCATGCAAGGTGCTTTCCAGTCCTACCGGGAGCAACTCAGGGTTAAGTGTCTTGCCCAAGGACACAACGACACATGGTGCGGGTCCCAGGAGTCGAACCGCCAACTTTCCGATCGGGAGACGACTGCCATTACCACTACACCACGGCCGCCCTCAAAACCTTCCAAAAAAGTAAAATGTCTGGGAGTTATTTTTAACTCTGAGCTTAATTTTATTCCACATATCAAACATATAGTAAAAACAGGATTTTACCATCTATAAAATATAGCCAGGGTCAGCCCTCTTCTCTCTCTCTCTCGCCAATACTGAAACTTTGATCCACACATTTATTTCTAGCCGTTTAGTCTACTGTAATGCACTTCTTCCTGGTCTTCCTAAGAAAAATTAGTCCTGCCTTCAGCTGTTACAAAACACTTCTGCTCATGTGCTAACCAAGCCCAGAAAGTAGGCTCATATCACACCTGTTTTAAAATCATTGCTTCGGCTCCCTTTGTGCCTCAGGATTGATTTTAAGATTATTTTAGTTGTTTTTAAATGTCTCAATGGTCTCGCACCATCTTACCTTGCAGAGCTGCCATTACCTTATGAACCCCCACGGACCCTAAGGTCCTCTGGCACTGGACTACTAACAGTTCCAATAGTCAGAACTCACACTCTCAACGAGGCTTCTTTCTAGGGAATGGCCCCCATCTGTGGAATAGTCTGCCGGACTCAAACCACTAAAAGTCCACTCCAGGTTTTCTTGGTTACCTACAACAACTCACCACTTGACGGGTTGGGGGGAGAAGGGGAAGACACCTCGGTTTTGTGCTAGCTCAGCGCTACATTACTGCGGGCAATTGTTGGCTGGTCGGGAGGAGGTAGGATGCGTGAGAGAAGCAGAGGGCTATGTCTGTAGTAGCTAGCGCATCTGTATTGTGCACTGTTAGCTTGGCACTATGTTGGTACGGACAGTTGTCTGAAATATTTGTTGAATCAAGTGTTTACTTATGTAGGTACACACAGATGTGAACCCCCAGACCCTTAAAACCGCAAGCGGTGCTGAGGCCCTCGCAGCTTAGCGCCGCTCCGGCCCTAACACCCCCCCCCCACACACACACACACACACACACACTACAAATACTTCTGATGCCAATGCGTTGGGCCCAAATAGGCACCTTTGTAAGCAGCACCTGAGTTGTGAATATTAGAAACTTGTCAGTCGTTGGGGATTATTTTGAATTTGTTTTACATTTAGGCCCAGAGTGGGTGTAGTTGTGTAGCTGTGCAGAAATAGCTGCCACACCTCTAGGTCAAACATGCTAAAGTGGCTAGAGGGTGACAAAACTCTAATTACTTTGTGAAATGTTGTGGAATATTTGTTACAATATAAAACGGATGTGCATGGCTCCATATTTCCATTTTCTACAGCTAACAAGCTGTTTTTTGCCTATGCATAAATTCTAGGGGAAAAAGTGTTGGTATTCTCTTTCTTCCCACTCCTGTTGCATCAACCCCACTCTCTGCTACTTGTGGCAAACTGGAAAACTGTAATACTTAGCAAATTACCATGATTAGAGCTCTGTCATGTGAAAGACAACATTTGAATATACTTTTGTAAACAATTAACCAATATTTTGGGATGCATGTGTGCAATCAATTAAGGCATGCCTGTATATATGGAGCCCTAAAAGTATGCGTTCATTTGAAATTCTATTTTACTTTTCCAAATCTCAGTTTTTAGGGTGTTTATTTTATTTCATGTTTTATTATGTAACTACATTTTTCACCTAAAATATTGTCTTAATATTGAAACAGTCTTTAAAAAGTGTTATTAAAATATGTGAAAGTCGAAGCATTCGAACTTTGGTGTTGGAGGAGAATGCTAAGAATACCTTGGACTGCCATGATGAAGAACAAGGCAGTTTTGGACCGCGTCAAACCGAAAATGTCATTATTGGGCAAAATCACCAAACAGCAGCTCTCATATTTTGGCCATGTGATGCGCGCTGATTCTTTAGAAACGTCAGTGATGCTGGGAAAAGTCAGTGGGAAAAGAAGACAAGGCCGCCAAAGAACAAGATGGCTCGACACTATCATGACAACAATGACTATGCCAATTGCAGATTTGAAAGAATTGGTGAAAGACAGGAAGGCGTGGAGTATGAAGATTCATAAAATGACCGAAAGTTGGATACGACTGATCGGATAATCATCATCATCATCACTGCTGAATAATGGGCCACTTTATTCAATGTATCATTCTAATTAAAATGCCCATAACTTTCTCAAACTACAACTGACCAATACATTGTCATATTGTTCATCAAAATTTACCAAAACAAATTTTATTGAGTATTTTAATCCACCAAAAAAAAAAAAAAAAAAAAAAAACATGATCACATTCCTGTCATTTGCATGCTGTCTTTGCTTATCACAGGCAGTTGTTGGTCACACAAGATGATAAACTATGTTATCAGTGAGTATGCTGTTACTATTAGCAGATGGCCTATTTTAATATTCATTTCTTAGCTCAACAGCTAAAGCACTCCTGAGCTTAATTACAGCCGCACAGTGGTTATTACTATAACCAGGAGTGAGTCGTTTATTTCCACCTCCTTATGGTCTTTAGTTTCATGTTGCATTTAATAGAAATATGTGTAAGGACTGAATGATCCTAACTACTCATAATAAGAAACTGACATGCATGATCTCAGCTATAGTTTGTGCAAAAAGATTGTACACTAAATCCCATGAAAAAGAATCCTTACTGGAGGAACACTGGTTTTTCTGTAATATAATACCTATAATACCATACAAGGTTTAATACCTATGAGGATTATTATTTTACTGCCTCTCGGATTTTAAGTTCCTTCCTATGTTGGTTATAAGACATCTACAAAACCCATTGCAGAGAGAAGGCATCAATAATTGTGAAAGTCTCAAGTAATCCTGCCTGTTTTCTTTACTTCTCTTCAGGGAAGGACCTATGATGGATTAGTGTCTGAACCTCATGCCACAGACAGCAGACAGTGTTTACTCTGCAGCAGACAAACTGAACAATGGATTTGTAATGAAATATTTTTTGCAGATGTTGTGGATTGTTTAAACTGAGATTGTTATGCCCGTTTTTATAAATGTTATAGTTTTAATAAAACTAATCAAAGTCAAAGTCAAAGTCGACTTTATTGTCAGATCTGCAATATGTACAGTGCAGGACATACACAGGACCGAAATTGCGTTTCTCTCAGTCCCTCGGTGCAACAGTAAACATCTAAACATTGAAACACTGAAACATATAATAATAGACATAAGCATAAAATAGTAAAACTAACACTGTCCTGAGTTTTTTGCATAGTGGTATAAGAGTATGAAAATTTACACCAACTCTAAAACTAAAACATTAAACATTTAATGAACATAATATTGTCCTGAGTTTTTGCATACTAGTATAAAAAAGAGTATAAAAAGTATAACTAAAATAAACTAAAGGTTTCTAGCATTGACATTTGCAAAGTGGCAAAGCAGCGTATGAGTCAATGTACACAGTATATGTATGAGGTAGTAGTTGATGTTGTTGTAGAGGCAAAAAGTGGCATATGCAGTAAGGCACATTGGGCATCCCTAAATAAGACCGTTCAGAGCACACTGTATATGTACCAGCAGTGGTGTAGATATTAGAGTAGTGTAAATAAATGTAAACAGTAGTAATTACATGTAAGCAGTAGTAATAAAAGTAAACAGTATTAATAAATGTAAACAGAGAATGTAAACAGTATTATGATTATAGGCAGTGATGTAATACTTACTAATGGTAATGAAGAAGATAATGATAACTATTAGTAAAGATATTTTTATGCTTTATAGAAAAGAATGGCATCTGTTAGACCTCATTTCCATAAAAATTGAATTGATTGAACACTGCACTGATGGTTTTATCTATGTAAAGTTCTTTCAGAAAGAATAAGATCATAATCCAAACCCTTTTTCCCTTTTTACTCATCCTGATTAATCAGTTTCAAACATTTTTCATTTTAGATAATAGAGATTTGTCTTTTGTGCATTTAAAATACTGCTAATAGTAGCATGTATTTTGTCAGATCAGTCTTGAGCAGATTTATGGACAATAGTATGATTTTCACTCTGACCATCACCATAAACTCTTTGTCTTCACACACTTCCCTAATTATGTCCACTGGATTCAATTAGGAACCAGTGGTCGAGCTGGGAGAGCATCTCAAGGATCTTTGATATTAGAAAATAAAAGGCACCAGAGTTAGGTTGTGAGTCAGAACAAATAATTCAAATATCTAATGCTCTGCAGAGTTCTGCCTGTTTTCCTCAAGCGAGTCAGTGTTACTGTACAGTACTTTAATGCCTTCACAAATATAGTCTCTTAGTTTACTTTTGATACATTTATAGAATGCAAAGTCGTCTAACGGACAAAACCAAATCAATATTGAATGTTAAAACCCTTTACTTTCAAAACTGTTTCATTTTATCATCCACTTGCATAAAGGCAAATATTTTGTAGGATTAAAGTCAGGTGTATGTTGGCTCACTTACACCAGACAGGTGTTAATGATTATGGAGGCTGAGACAGTCATTGTTTGAATCATAAATAGATGAGTAGGAGGCTTACGACTGGAGAAAGAGTCAAACTCAACACAGTGAGGTTGTAGAAAACGGATTTATATCACTTGTCCAAGTGAGAGACTGAGCACAACAAAATAACAAAGCCCTTATAGAACAACATAAAGTTCTCTCAGGCAAATATTTCAAAGTCAGAGTACTTTTATTAACATTGCACAAGTTTGCACCAGTACAGCGTGAATATGTACGCACAGTCATCCTGAAGGGGGCGAGTGTGTGAAGCTGCTGCTATCAGACCACATGAGACATCATATCACATTATGTTCTTCAGCGCGGCCTCTCCCATCCGTATCGGGATGAAGGTCAAAGGTGTGAAAACAAGGAAAGAACCATGAGGGCAAGCAAGTTGAGGATTCAGCATATGCTTTTCAAGCTCTTTTAAAGAAACACAAAGAAGTTTCACTGAAGACAGAATCAACAGGAAGACTAAGTACACAGAGAAGACCTATAATGCTTACCCCATTTTACACTGAATGACCTTGGCATATGACAAATCAATGGAAACGTGGATGACTGCAAGGTCTAGACTAGGTAATCAGGTATGTGTTAGAAACATAGTTGGCCTCTCACTACACATGAAACTCAACAGGTCCATGACGGTTTTGAGAATGCACAAAACATCCGTTTTTATAACGGTTTGTCATTATGGTTTCCGTTTCAGTTCAGTTTTTTTTTATAAAGCACCAAGTCACGACAGAAGTCGTCTCAGGACACCATACAAAAACATTTACATACATTATAAAAGCCAGTTAGTAAAACGTATCTATCTAAGGAAGCCAGCAGATTGTGTTGAAGCTTCACTTCATCGCAGTCTCCCATCCTGAGCAAACACAAAGGCAACAGTGGAAAGGAAAAACTCCCTTTTAACAGAAAGAAACCTGCAGCAGAACCAGGCTCAGGACGAGTGGTCATCTGCTTCGACCGACTGGTTTGAGAGGACAGGAAAGAGAAACAAGCACATAATGTCAGGTCCAGGTGTACTTTCTATAAGAGGAAAGACAAAAAAAAGTTAATGATAGCAATAATTATGAATACAAACAGGTTGAGTAGAGCAAGTAAAGGCAGCAGCAGAGTGAGGAAATGTGGTCAATTTGTTGTCCAGCAGTCTATATCTATAGCCGCGTAACTAAGGGATGGATCAGGAACCCCGAGTTGACCTTAAATATAGGCTTTATAAAACAATAAAGACTTAAACCTAATCTTAAAAGTAGCCCCACAGACAGAATCTGGACATTGGTTCCACAATAGATGAGCCTGATAACTGAAATATCTTCCTTTCATTCTACTTTTGGAAACTCTAGGAACCAAAAGTAAACCTGCAGTCTGGGAGCAAAGTGCTCTGTTTGGAAAATATGCAACAATAAGATATGTAATATAAGATGGAGCTGGGCTGTTGAGGTCTTTGTAGGTTAGATATAAGATTGTGAATTCAATTCTGAAATTTTCAGGGAGCCAAATGGAGAGAAGCTGAACCTGGAGAGACATGATCTCTCCCACTAACTCCAGTTAAGACTCTGGCAGCAACATTTGGGTCAACTGAAGACATTTTAAAGAATTATTTGGACACCCAGATAATAAACAATTGCAATAGACTAGACTAGGTTATGATGGCAGTGTATCCATGGTTTGAGAATCATGCAGATAGGCATGATTTGGCCAAGGAAATGGCGAATTGCAAAATCTGCTAGCAGGTGGTTTGTTTTTGCATGGTCTTGGTGAGGTTTCACATCATGTATTAAGATCACTGTCAGCTTATTGTGCACAATTAAGTGTGATCCGTTGCAGATGAATTTGAACATGCCTAAATCCTATGTATCGAGGTTGTAGGGGGTTTTCATTGTGCTTGCAGTGTATTGAGGTCCTGGATGGATTACGGTATTTGGGAGCGTGTTGGCAGTAGGAGCAATTTATCTATGAACTGATGTCTATGAAGACCAGCATGGATTTATTGTGAAGAATTTAAACACAGCTAGCAATGCGTGCTTCATGCCTAGGCTATGGCTGTGATTGCGACAAAACATGACCTTGTGCCGAAATGATACCCATGGTGAAGTTACAGTTATCACAGTTGCTTTGTGATGCAGTGCATATTAATTCTAGAGTGGGTGTATACAGCATGGTGAAGGAGCAGGATAGTATTTTCACCCGCTTTGGATGTTATCAACCATACGTATCGGTCAAAATGTCCGTTATCATCCCCATTCGTATCGGTCAGGATGCCCCTCTTGTACCTCCTACGAGGTTTAAAGGTACGTTATCACCGTTACAATGGATGACAACAGACTCCGTCTTTAGCTACGTGGTTAGGTTTCGATTTAAGTGTCTTGGGTTAGGTTTAGGGTCTTGGTTAGGTTTAGGCACAAGGCTAAGCTGGGGTTAGGTTTAGGGTTGGTCCTCTGGGTCAGGGTTAAGGTTAGGTTTAGGGGAACGGTTACAGAAGCGGAAGAAAAAAAAAACACTACACTTCCGGGTTTACGGAAACACGCTGCCTCCTCACAGCGATTATAACGCCTTTCAAACATGTTAAGAGGTACGTTGGACAGTTTATCCGATAGACTATGGGGATGATAGTTGATAGCGCTCATTGTATGGACTGACAACATCCGAATCGGACATGGAAAATAGCAAGGAGGGGGAAACAATTTGGAAAATACTAAAGATATAGTGGCATCTTGATCGTATTCTCACTGAAAAAGGTTCTTCAAATTTAACAACAAAGTTCATGCTCAATCATCCAGGTACCAAATCCAATCATTCTCAGTTTGGTCATCTGGACAGTTTCTTTTTTATAGAAACGTTTTGTCCTCTATCCGGATGGCTTCATCAGTAAGAGGAGTTCCAGCAAACTGTTTCCCCACCAAGCAGTGAACACCTTAAGTGGACCAACAAGTTTGCTGGAGCTAAGATGGTTTCTGGGGGGGCGTCCTGTCTGTCCCTCGTCGATTCCTCCCAGGCAGGCAGTCACAGCCAAAGTGGTTCAAGGCAGCAAAGCTCATGCTCAATCATCCAGGTACCAAATCCAATAATTCTCAGTCAGGTCCTCTGGACAGTTTCTTTTTTTATAGAAACATTTCGCCCTTTATCTGGAGGGCTTCATCAGTCAGAGGAAGGTTCTTCAAATATGTGACACTTCAATCATGTTCCTAATGGTTGTCACGTTTGTGGAAAGAATAGCTGTCATCAACCCAGTGTGAGGAGGGCCTTACTTTCCAAATCAGTGGATGCCATCAACCTGCTGGACCAGATACAACCATCTACAGTCAGGAGAAGCCTAGCTACAATTTTGAAAGAATTATAGCCAAATACCTGAAAACAACGCCAACAGACCAACATATACACCAAAACAGAGGTGCTGAAGAAGGGTGAAGAAAAATAGCAGCTTGTTTTCTGGACCGATATGTCAAAATTGAAAATGTCTTGCCTGTATCAGAAAGCCAATTGCGCTACAAAGATCTGAAGAGTAGTGTAATAATGGTAAATGGTAAATGGAGCTTATGCCTCTTTTCCACCGCTCGGCTCGGCTCGGGTTGGATCGGCTCAGGTCGGCTCAGTTCGGGTCGGGTCACATCTATGTTCTGTTTCCACAGCTTTTTTGTACCCCTTCTGTGGGCGGGGTCCAGAATCCTACTCGTCTTACCACATGGTGGCAGTAGTGTTCCTCAAGCTATTTACTACAGTACTAGCCACCACTAGAAGAAGAACACAATAAAGACTTTGTATCACAAATTATCAATTCTATCAAAAACCACATAGCTGATATTTTTCAAAAAAATCTAGTGTGATCACAACATATTCATACACGAAATGTATCCTGTTGGAGTTATTTGAAATAAAATTCAATGTTTTATAGACATAAATGTGTCAACCTACGTCCATTATTTTCTACTTTGTATTACATATTATCAATTCTATCAAAAACCACAAAGCTGATATTTTTCAAAAAAATCTAGTGTGATCACAACATATTCATACACGAAATGTATCCTGTTGGAGTTATTTGAAATAAAATTCAATGTTTTATAGACATAAATGTGTCAACCTACGTCCATTATTTTCTACTTTGTATTACATATTATCAATTCTATCAAAAACCACAAAGCTGATATTTTTCAAAAAAATCTAGTGTGATCACAACATATTCATACACGAAATGTATCCTGTTGGAGTTATTTGAAATAAAATTCGAATTTTTATAATTTATTTTCGTTGTGCAAACACAGGTTTTGGAAAAAGTCAAAGCGAAACTACTTTAAATGCAGCACATTTGACCATACGTGACAATATTAAAGCGTGGTTAAGCTCAGGAGCCCTCGTACTATTAAAGTCAGCTATGAAATATATTTTATATCTGTTCATTGAGCTACATTTAAAGACATAAAGCCGCCCGCGCGCCGCGTGTTACTCGTGGCGAAACTACTTTTTAAAATCGTGCAGTTTTGAGCAGTACGTGATTTTATTAAGGACACGTTCAGCTGAAGACCCATCTTTGCTATAAATTTAAAAAATAACAATTGTTTTTACCGTGTTATTCATGTAAAAGTCCTGCCGTGGTAGCTTCCCTCGCTTCCGTAAAAACAGCTCTCGTCTCCTCCTCCCTCCTTCCGGAGCGGGTGAGCTCGCTTCAGTACACCTCTGAAAGCAGCCCGAAAATCTCAGGAAATCTCGCGCGGCTCCGCTCGGAATAGCCGGTGGGAAAGGATGAAAGGGGGTCTCTGCGACGCACATATGACGTAACATCCGACCCGAGCCGACCGGTGGAAAAGGGGCATAAATTATATAGCGCCTTCCAGCCCCCTCTGAGGAGCCCCAAAGCGCTTTACAATACGAGCCATCTACCCATTCATACACACATTCATACACCGTTAGTGGTAGCCTGCCTTGTAGGGCGCTATCCAGACCTACCGGGAGCAACTCGGGGTTAAGTGTCTTGCCCAGGGACACAACGACACATGGTGGGCGGATGCGGGACTCGAACCTCCGACCTTCCGATTGGGGGTCGACTGCCATTACCACTGTGCCACGGCCGCCCCATAATAATAAGTGTAATAATGTCTGCAGACAACAGAAAAGCATGGTAGAGGTTTTCCGCAAGTTTAGGGTTTGCAGGTAACACCTCAGGAACTACTGGGCAGATGTTCATGAAACTCCCAGTAATGAATAATCGATGCACGTCTGCAGCTGGGTAACCTTTGCACTCTTACTGATCCAAGATGGCCCCAAGGGCTAAGTGCAGGCCCCTTTAGGTTTTTTTTTCTAGTTTGTAATATAACACAATCTTGGACATGTTCAAAAGCTCCAAATGTAATCTTCAGCAGGATAAACAACCCAAAACCGTACCACCAATCTCATCCGGATCAATCTTCAGCTTCAAGAGGAACACCAAGCCCTGGAAGTGACAACATGGTTGCAATATTGAGTTTTATGTGAGATTGCACGAAAATACAGAGCTGTTTGAGTGAGCCTGCATCAACAAAGGATCTGTGATGTTTGATACAATTGACCTGCTGACTTCCTTTGAAAACTCTCTGCAAGCGTTCTTACAGGAAACGGTTCAGATTTGAAGGCAAACAATGAACGGGTTTATGCAGAAATTTGTCAACAAAATGAAAGTTTGTGGAAGTATTTTTACATTATATAAGTACAGACCATTTACCATTTACTTTGCAGCCTCATTTTTACACCCATCTAAAACTTTACAGTACTGGTGTGTTTTGCCTCCATACATTTGTGACAATAGTCAACAATAAGTAATGATTTCATAGTGCCTTTTCAGTGGGCCAATGCATTAACAGTAAATGTCAGGTTTTTGTGAAAGCACTTTTTTCCCCCCTGACAACAATCAGCATTTATGCTAGGATAAATTTATCGTCGAAGTAGAAGTTTATATTTCTGTCCAGACTAAATCTTTAAAGTTGCCTGACTTTTTTTCTTTCTTTCTTGTCAACAATGAGTAAAATAAAAGACCTGCTTTAGACGCCATGCCATTATTCTGTCTCCTGTTTTAGGACGGATGGAAACAGATGATACACTACCCTCTTTGCTTTAAGAAATATATCAGCTGAGAAGAACAAAACAACAAGAAAAGTAAATGACATCACTTGGGAACACATAAATAACTCGTGAAACAAAGTGAAATGCATCGACCGATGTTCTGTGATGCAACAGAACTGGTTTCGATGATGGATCTTTCTGTGAAAACCATTTGAGGAGGCGCATCAGGGATGGCAGAGAGGGAATCCGAGCTGACATTTGCGTTGTATATTTGCACATCTAAAACGACAAATACACACATTAGCTCTATCAGCAGCATGTTTTTACTTCTTGGTACGTGTCAGTAGGAGGTATAAGAGCTTTATGTAATGTTGAATATTCCACTAGAAAGGATGCGAATGTGCTACCTGCAAATAGGGAGCTATATTTTTATCTTTTGATTTAAGTGAATGTTAGCAAACATTGTTAATTTTTGGTTTGTTGTAAACATTAAAACATTATGCACCACTTGTCTCATTTTTTATCACCTGCTGCCAAGCGCAAAGTGACCATGATGGCGGCCACTGCTATGTATCTTTCTCAAACACCAAAATGGCTATAAATCAGCCAATTTGACAAATATTGAGCTCAGTTTGACATCTTATGTCAGAATCAGTCCCATTATGTTTTCTGAGAACATTCACATAGAATTGTGCATGGTATATTTTGCAAAGTTTGCTTTCAACACAAGTTGGTCTAAGTGTAAAACTTGGCCATGAAGGCGGTGGGAGATGTGAATTACTAGTTCTTTAATTTGACACATAACTGGCAGTTATAGCCAACATTTATGAGTATAACCCTATAATATCCAGCCATTATTTTAAATGGTAAAACGTGATTACTCTATAGTGATAAACCAAGTCTATGCAATATCATTGATTTTACTTATGATGAACTCAAAAGAAGCTCATTCCAATATACATACCAAATTAAAACTAAACTTTTAATTATGTGAAAGTAAAAGTAACCCAAACCTGGAAGGTCAATTTAATTTTGGATTATAATGTTATCATCCTGAGCCCTTTCTCATTTCAAGTTGAAATATTTCAGATAAAGTGTTATTATTAACATTCCCAGCAGAGTGATCTATATTTTTTGCCCTGTGCTTGATGAATGAGACATTTTTCATTTAATATTTGTCTGATGACAGATACGGTGATGATGAAGAGCTCGTTCAGCCCACTTTCAGTAGTTTTATTCCTCTGTGTGTGCGTGGGGGTGGTAGGGTGGGGTGGGGGGTAGAATAGTTTTAGGCATTCATTTGGCTTTTTAAATATGCTTTTAACAGTTCTGAACATGAAAAAACAACTTTTAGAAGGCGTAATAAATTTGGACAATCTGTTTTTTACTTCCCAATAATTAGTTTTATCGCAAAGCTTTATAGTGAGTCTACTAATTTATCTTAGTATGTTTATTTTTATTTTTAACATTGTTGTGCTGATATTTGAATAAACATATTTTCATTTTGATAAGGTTACGATTGATGAAGTGTTTGTTTTAAAGTCAATTTCTGTTAACTTGAATTCTAAATTCTAACTTGGCTTATAATTTGCTTTCGTACATCATGCTATTGTTTCAGTTCAACTTAGAGATCACACAGATGTGCCCAGCAGTGCTTAGTTCATAAACCAAACGATGCTGGAACACAAATAGCGGTGGTAGGGGGTCCTGCCCCTGAAAAAAACGAATGAAGTAGATGCCATTTCCTACATTCTAGTGTATTTTAAGGGTTGTAGATGTTTACCTATATACTGTATGTAAAACCTTGATTCAATAACTATTTTAGAGAGTAACAAGAAGTAGCCTGACCAACAGTTCTCCTTGTGTGAATAGAGCATGCTCCGCTTATCTCAAGCATGCTAACACCCCCCCACCACCATGTTGAGAACTATCTTCATTGCCACTGCCTTCATGTGCTTCAATTCTAGGTTGTTTAGTTGTACAAAGATAAGACTTTTTTTTGAATGAAAGTAAATTGGATTGTCTTTTTACCATTTTGATTGTTGTTATTTTGACATATTTTCAGAGTTGTTCTGAAACGGGAAGTACTTCACATGATCACATCTTTCTTTTGTATTTTTAACAATCAAAATTTGTATTAATGACCCACTTAAACTGCACAACAGATTTGCAGTTTAGTTGTGATGTTTAATTATATATTTGTGTTTTTAATTAAATTGCCCATGACTGTACTTTTAGGAGTGGAGATTTTTTTTGAAAGGTAGAAGCAGAAATGCTTACTTGAAGCGACAGTGCTTACGTGATATTAGAAAGATTGTGTTAGATTGGGGCTGGCTGTGGGTCTCCGGCTACCCAGAGGCCCCCTCTCAGACCCAAAGACCCGCCTCCAGCCCACGTCACTCCCCCCGGCTCGAACCTCCCCCGGGAGCGGCAACTCACTCTAAAACATGAACAGGAAACATGAATTCAGTTTTACCAATTGTATTAAAATCAAGGCAGGAAAAGGTTACAGTTTACAACGCTGGCCTTTCTGGTCCATGATGCAATCATAAACCGGAAGTGCTGTTGTCCCGTGTCATTACTTATTTATTGGGCCTAAAACTCCTCCTTTTGCAGAAGAGGGGCTCAAACTGTGACATGTATGGGGCAGTGGTGGGCACCAGCCCGCTAAAGCGCAAATCCGCTAATTGCGGACCTAAACAATTTGTTTGCGCTTTAGCGGATTTACTAATTTTTATAATTCATAAGCGGATTTGCGCTTTTTCTATTTAAAATGCAGTACCGCTAATAACTAATTATCTATCAGTATTCATTGTCTTGAACAGTGGAAAGTTTAACTGTTATGAATCACAATGCACGTGATCCGTTCTACAGCTCCCCTCCCATGGTTTGGTGAAGATAGTTTGGTTTCCTGTACTCCATGCTTTGCTTCCATCATGTGCCCATAATGCATTGCAGTGCTTCAGTTTTCCAGTAAACAGTTTTAAAATTACTTTATCGATGCATTTTTAATGAAAAATCTACAATAAACAAAAGAAAAAGACAAAGAAGCAGCAGCAATCCTCAACACATTCAACAACTTTTTAATTTTTAGACCATGAGCGAAAGGTCTATTTTAGGAAATGACATCCCCAGCGATTTGCGGTTATAGGCAGGATGAAGGTGTATAACAGTTCATGCACCGCTAGTTGGCAGTGTAGTGCAAATATGGCTACCAAGTGTTGAATTGAACTTGCGCTTTAAAATTAGCTTCCGCTAGTCTTCCTAAGACATAAGCGCTTTTGAAATTGTGGACCTAAATAACTTAATAAGCGCTTTAGAAATTGCAGAACAAATATTTGGACTAGCGCTGCCCACCACTGGTATGGGGTTGTGACTAAGTGTGATCTCAACGGATCTTACTTATTTGACGTGTAAGGAAATGTGAAACGATGCTTCAAAAGTCTTCCTACGTGATGTAACAAGCAAAAATAAACTATATTCCTTGACATATATTAAATCCTTAGGAGACTCTTTTTAGAGTTGCTGGCCCAGTTTAATCCAGTCAGATTTAGATCATAATTTCATTATAATCCCGTCTCTAGCAAATAAAAATCCCAGGACCAGTCTAGATACATATCTAACACTTGTAAGTGGCTGTTGTGTTTAAAATTTGTGTTTATGTAATTGTTTTCAGCTTACATATCCGATATGTTTTATTCATTCAAGGCAGTCATATTTGTTCATAACTTTATTATTAGTAAGCCTGAGAGTTACCGGATCCAAGCAAACAGCTACTGATGCACCCTGTCAAAATAAGAGAC
This sequence comes from Garcialebias charrua, assembly GCA_038048925.1. NCBI lineage: Eukaryota > Metazoa > Chordata > Actinopteri > Cyprinodontiformes > Rivulidae > Garcialebias > Garcialebias charrua. The sequence continues at coordinate 46,432 of JBBPBX010008580.1, forward strand.
ATCCCGGATCTTGTTCCGGCAAGATCGGGCTCAAATTAAACCCTGCTAGTGCCTTTTTGTAAGACTTATTCATGCTTGTACATTAGATGTTACTGATTTGATATATATACACACACATCCATAAAGTAATCTACAAAATCCCCACGCTGAAGTTGAGATCAGATTTACTTTTCTTCAAGAATGACATTTTGGTATGTAGAGCCTAAATGATTCCCACTCTTAGAACATTGATGTGTTTGCTCAAGATGCTGCTGGGTAAACTAATATGTGTGCGCTGGTGTGTATGTTTGTGTGACCCCGTGTTTTGACAAGCTCTACAAATCCCTCGAGACGGCTCCTCCACCTTGAGGCTGAGGCCGTGTGAAATTGCCAAACAGTCCCAAATTCACCCCCTGGAGGCGGCGTTAAAAGCCTAGTCACCGTTTTCCATTCACTCCCTTTTTTTCCCGTTTTTGGATTTTATGCCGCCTTGCTCTGCAAGCCGTCTGTTAAAGACTTACATGCAGAGCATGTGTATCTGTGGACGGGAGGGGAAAAAAGTAATCCATGATTCATGCTGCATGCTCTGTGCCCTTGACATGCATCGGGTGTCAGGGCTTGCGTAGAACGTCTTATCAGGTGGAAGCGAGGAGGGACCAGGCCTCAGTGGCCTGCTTTTCAGCACTTATCTGCTCTCAGTGCTCACTCTGCATCAAAAGCAAATCACACGGTATTGGAGAGGCATCTTCCCAGACAAAAAAAATCTATATTTATTCAAAATAAAAAAAAGATGGGATGAAGGGTTTGTGCCTTGAAACTTTAACAAAGTCAGTTTTCTGTACAACATAAAAAAGATGCTAGACCATGCCTTGGTTCTATATCAAACTGTAAAGTTTGACTGCATTGCTTAAATGATGTTGGCCTATATTGTCAGAACCAAAGTCAGTATCTCAGCCCCTTGGTGTAGCCTTCATCTCATCTCTGTTATGAGTTACAGTACATATTTGACAGTTTTACTTCTGCTCCCCTCTTCTCGTCTCCCTCCATCCTCAGACTTCTTCCCCTGCCCATCTAACGTTCTTCTTTACTCACTTGTCTAATTTATTTCTCTCGTCTTGTTCCCCTTATTCTTTGTCCTGCGTGCCCTCCAGTCCAGCCCCATATCACCCAGCTGAAAAACGTGACAGCCGTAGAGGGCAGCGCCGCCATGATCTCCTGCGTGGCCGAGGGAGAGCCTCTGCCTGACATTTCCTGGAAGAGAGCCAGCGACGGCCAGAGCTTCGTGGACGGAGACAAGGTAGGAGCTGCCAGGAAGTCCATCTGGCTCTGTGTGTGTGTGTTTTTGTGCGGATTATTGTCACACAGCAATTGGTGCACTTTTGGTGTGAGTGTTAAGCAAATAACACATAACTTACGCAAGATGGCATGTGTATACAACTCGGACTTTATTTTTTGAATTTGTTCCGGTGCATAAATATCAGCCAAGGACGTCTTTAAAAGCTTCCTGACACTTTTCAGGTTCACAAATGACCAAATAGTGTTTGCACAAGCCATTAAGATATTTTATGGACATCCATCTATACATCCGTTATTTTTACCCGCTTCTTCCTTTTTGGGCCGTGGGGGTCACTGGTACCCATGTCCAGCAATCATTATGCGAGAGGCGGGGTACACCATGGACAGGTCGCAAGTCCATCACAGGGACACATAGAGACAAACGAGACAACCATTCTCTCTCTCGCTCTCATCTAGGGACAATTTAGAGTGACCAATCAGTCTAACATGTATGTTTTTGGTCTGTGGAAACCCACACATACACAGAGAGAACATACAAACACCACCCATAAAGGCCCCTGGACTGGGATTTGAACCAGGGTAACCTGTTTGCTGAGAGGCAGCAGCTCTACCAATAGACTATATGCCACGGGGGGTCGTGACGTACTTCCGTTAAAATACTGGCCACATCCCGCACTTCCAGATCCCATCCACTGCCGTTGTTGTTAGCGTTAGCTCCTAGTAGCAGGCCATGACAACGACCCGAAACGGGAAGCGGCTGCGAGCTACTGGCACTACAAGTGAGTTCCAATGTGTCCCCCCACCGGTGGGTACAGCTGTTCCGTCCCCCCGCCAAGGGGGGGTTTCGGCGACAATGGATCGCGGCTATCCGAAGGGGAAACGCTGCTATAGATTTATATAGATTTATATGTGTATAGAGTTACTATTGGTGTGTATGTAGATGTTTTATTAATTGTATTTAAATGGTAAATGGAGCTTATTTATATAGCGCTTTCCAGCCCCTTATGAGGGGCCCCAAAGTGCTTTACAATACCAACCATCCGCCCATTCATACACACATTCATACACTGGTAGTGGCAGACTGCCATGCAAGGCGCCATCCAGTCCTACCGGGAGCAACTCGGGGTTAAGTGTCTTGCCAAGGGGCACAACAACACATGGTGTGGGGAACCAGGATTTGAACCTCCAACCTTCCGATCGGGGGACGACTGCCATTACCACTACACCACGGCCGCCCCATTTACTCATTTATGTTCGAGTCATTCCCGCTAACCGGAAGTGCGCCGTCCGGCCGATGAATACGGAAGTGCTGGAACGGAAGTCCGTGGCATATAGTCTATTGTGCCACCATGCTGCCCATTTTATGGAAATAAAAGCTTTTTACATATATATATATACAGGTAACCCCCGACCTACGACCCCATCGACCTGCGAACCACGGGACTTACGAACATATCATATTTAATAAAAATATGAATTAAAAAAAAAAAAAAAAAATTTTTTTTTTTTTTTTTTTTTTTGTGTTTAAATGTTCTTAATTTCATGTGTACATCACTTTGTTGCAGCTCTGGTTGTTTTAAAGGCTTTATAAATAATAATTATGATAAAAAAGATCATTTCTGATCATTTTTGAGCAATTTTTGAGCAATTTTGGGAAACAGGAAGTAGGTCTTCAGTTTACACGGTCACAAATTAATGTAGAACACCGGACGCTATTTAAGGTTCAGTCACTGGGGTCTCCGGTCACAAATTAATGTAGAACACCGGACGCCATCTTAGGTTAGCTGCCGAGAGCTGGACGAAGACTGGTGACCAGGATGGCTTCATATGGATTAATTACTAGCTGGAAACGTCTCTGTGAACTTTGTGGATGTCTCAAGTAGCAGCGGATTTATCGCCGATCGTGCCAGGCCGCCGTGCGAACACCTCCGGCCGGCCTGGCTACACCTCCGGCCTGGCTAGCTCCAGAGCTAACACTGGAGCTAACACGGGAGCCGGCCTTTTGAACACTGGTGACCAGGATCGCATCATGTGGATTAATTACTAGCTGGAATAGCTCTGTGGACGTCTCAGGCTGGAGCAGCGGCTGGAGCAGCAGAAGCTGCAGATTGATCGCGCCGCCGCTCCAACACTAGCTCATGGCTTGGCTAGCAGAAGCTAGCCAGCTAGCTAACACAGGCCTGGAGCAGCTGCGGTGGCGCGCTGCTCGGCCCGAAAACAATCAACGCATGGCAACCTAAGATGTCGGCTTTGACCATCTCAAAGTAAGAAAATATATTTTTATTTATTCTGTAAATGTGAATAGCAATGTTTAACATTACAGTACACTACTTTACATGCTTAAATGTGTGCGCGCGCTCCGTTAGCATGATAAATAAAGGTTGAATGAATGAATGAATGAATAATTTTTTTTTTTAAATATAATTTTCACCCCCTACCTACGAACGGATCGAGCTGCGAACGGTTCTTAGGTCCCAAACTCGTTCGTAGGTCGGGGGTTCCCTGTATATATATATATATATATATATATATATATATATATATATATATATATATATATATATATATATATATACAGGTAGTCCCCGACTTACGAGCGAGATCCGTTACAACGAGTTGCTCGTAACACGGAAATCTCGTAATTCGGAACGACCGCCACGTGTCTCGTAAGTCCGGAATTTCGCTCGTAAATTGGAACGGTTTTGCTAGCGCGACTACAAACACTCGTTTTTCATCGAAAAACTGCTTACGAGTGCATAAAAATGATCGGAAACGTGTGTCCACATGTTTAGCTAACGAACTGTGGTGAAAAAACACAGAAAAACTCTGTATTTTTTGCGTTTTTTCAAAAAATTCGCCAGCTCGTAAGTCCGGAACCTCGTAGGTCAGAGCGCTCGTAAGTCGGGGACTACCTGTATATATATATATATATACATATATATATATATATATACATATATATATATATATACATATATATATATATATATACATATCTGTTTACATATTTGATAGTTCCATGCTATTTATATGAAAGCTAGTACACTTTAAGGAGGGATATAAAAATACATAAATAAAATTATATCCATTTCCCCTTTTTGAAAAATTTCTAAAATGATCCTTGAAAATAATTTAAACAATCCAAAATACATGGTCATTTCATCTGTGGCCTCATTTACCCATTCATACAGCACTTTACTAGATCTATACAAAGCTAATCTGAATCTCTGGAGACTAATCAGTGCTTTAGCACATTTATACATCGATGGGACGCACATTGGAGGCAATGAGGGGTTCAGGGTCTTGCCCAGGGACACTTCAGCATGTGACTGCTTGTGAAATCGAACCCCCAACCCTCCCATTGAAGGACGACTGCTCAAACCATTCTGCCACAGCTGCCCCCATATTGTTGAATGTTAGAATGTTTTTGCATTGATGTGGAATACAGACAACTTCTTTGTGTGTTTTGTTGGTGAAATGTTTTATTGGATTACTTTGTATTGTATTAACATGAAAACATAATTGTCAGATTGTATAATACATGTGCACCACACAGTTTGGTTGATGCATGGCTGGTTTATGATGGCTTCATGGTTTGTTTGTTGTTTCATGGTTGGTTGCTTGGGATGGTTGGGCTAGAAGTGCTTTTGCTGTGGCCGCTCCTAAACTGTGTAACGATGTTCCCATGAACATCAGACAGGCCTCTTCTCTTCCCTGTCTGTTTTTAAATCCTGTCTTCAAAACCATGTCTTCTCCCTGGCCATTAAAGTGCATTTATTAAGGAAAAGTTAAACTGAGACAAAGCTTTGCTATAATGCCAAGCAAACAAATAATTGTTTTTAAGTGTTTGTTTGTCAAATTCTTGTTAATGTCCTCCCATGCATGCTCCCACGGCCACCATTTGGCAGCCAATTGTTTTTTGGCACAAAACCGGCCCATGTTTTCAGGTGGTCGGCGGTGCCGCATAACAAACGTGACGCATCAGTTGTGACGCATGATATATGTGACTTATATGGCGAAGTAACTTATTTATGTTTTTTTTTTCACTTTATTAGACGTAATTGGACTGATGTGACTTTTAAATCAGAAAGTACGGTATTTCAAACCTGAAATTTTCAACTTGATAATACTGTAATGATAGATTGTTGTCTTTCGTCACTTTCTCATACATGGCTGAGTTTGTCTCTTAGTAAATTAGCTCATGTTTTTCTTTTGGTTGGCTTCAGGCAAAGAGAATCAGCAAAGACGTTGAAGTTTTCAAGGTCAAGGTTTCAGTTTACGCTTCAAGTACTTTCCCTATACTTGACGAGCTCTCCAATTGGAAATGTACACAGAGCTTCTGTTTTATTGTTTCACTCTTAGAACTCATTATTTATTTTATACAAAAGATCAATTTAACAATTCAAGAAAGGAATAAGAGGCAACCTTTATTTGAACATATCAATGCAATTCAACCACAGTTCTTCTGGAAGAGGCCGGGAAATTATTTTTTAAAAAAGGTGACCGTTCTTTTGCTCGTAAAAAAGGTCACCGTCGAGATAAATGAATGTGTGCATTGGCTTGAATCGTTCGGGTTGATAAATCACACCCGAAAATGAGAGTAAGTGCTTCTCTTCCCACAGCAAATGCAATTATGGAAATGCGTAGCGCGAACCAACACACCTAAACACACGCTAAGACAAACACGACTTGTGCAGCGCGAGGTATGATGGATGGCGGCAGTCATTTGGGTTTAAGGCAGGATGTTCCTCTCTCAATTTGCTCTCCAATCTGCATATCCAGTCTGCACACACTCCTCTCCTGCTGAGGCGTCGGGCTCCACAAGGCTTACTTTTACTCAATACATAATGCTGCTTGCATTTTGCCTTTCCTTTTTTTTTCCGGCTAACACTGTGACCCTCAGTAAGCGAACATAATAGGAGGCAGTTTGTGGAATTTAATTATGTACTAAAGTAGGATTGTTGTTTCACTTCCTGGCGTTGCTTTACTTGTGGGGAGGGATGGCAGTCTGCTCTGTTCACGAACAACGGTTAAGTTTAAAGAAGTCTTTCAGTTTGCTGGGATAGCTGTTGCACAGATTGACTCATAATTGACATTTATGAAAGGGGACTGATTCATACGCTGCATAATTTCAAGTATAAAAACTGCCTTAAGTGTAGAAGCACCAAGAGTATGTAGATTTCTGACATGAGCAAATATTTTGAGATTTAAAAGACGTTTCTGTGCACAGTATTGAAAGTCCATGATCTTCATGACATTAGTATAACTCTTGGAATACAAACACCTTTATTTTGTGGTTGCTACCGCATGGGATCATTTCAACTTCAGTATACACAGTTCGCCTTTGCAAATATCGGTTAAAATAGGTAATAAATAAGACAAAAGCTGGGCAAAATGAGGACCTGGCAACAAGTTTGGCTAAACAAAAGCACTTTTGTTGTTTATTTTTATCCAACATGAGCAGATGTGAGCAATTTGCAAATCTGAAATATGAGATTCTGACCGTACAGCGAAGGCGCCATAATTTTACGGTTTTAATACAAAACAACTTAACACAGGATCACATCATTTATTTGCTTTTATTTAAAGACTTCTTATTTTGGCTTTTCCCTCTTCAAGCGACTCCACAGTAGAGTTGCAGTCGGGCTCAAAAAATCTGATCCGACCCGGCCCCAGCTCGCAGTCATAATGTCCGATCGCCACCCGACCAGACAAATTAACATCCATCCATCCATCCATTTTCTTCCGCTTATCCGGGGTCGGGTCGCGGGGGTAGCAGCCTAAGTAGGGAGGCCCAGACTTCCCTCTCCCCAGCCACTTGGAGCAGCTCCTCTGGGGGAATCCCAAGGCGTTCCCAGGCCAGCCGAGAAACATAGTCCCTCCAGCGTATCCTGGGTCTTCCTCTGGGTCTCCTCCCGGTGGGACATGCCCGGAACACCTCACCAGGGAGGCGTCCAGGAGGCATCCTAACCAGATGCCCGAGCCACCTCAACTGGCTCCTCTCGATGTGGAGAAGCAGCGGCTCTACTCCGAGTCCCTCCCGGATGACTGAGCTTCTCACCCTATCTCTAAGGGAGAGTCCAGCCACCCTGCGGAGAAAACTCATTTCAGCCGCTTGTATCCGAGATCTTGTTCTTTCGGTCATAACCCAAAGCTCATGACCATAGATGAGGGTGGGAACGTAGATCGATCGGTAAATTGAGAGCTTTGCCTTTTGACTCAGCTCTCTCTTCACCACGACAGACCGGTACAGCGCCCGCTTCACTGCGGACGCTGCACCTATCCGCCTATCGATCTCACGCTCCAGTTTTCCCTCATTCGTGAACAAGATCCCGAGATACTTAAACTCCTCCACTTGGGGCAGGACCTCCTCCCCGACCCGGAGAGGGCATGCTACCCTTTTCCGGCTCAAGACCATGGCCTCGGATTTGGAGGAACTGATCCTCATCCCGGCCGCATCACATTCAGCTGCAAACCGCTCCAGCGAAAGCTGTAGATCACGAGCTGATGAAGCCAATAGGACCACATCATCTGCAAAAAACAGAGAAGCGATTCTAAGGCCACCAAAACGGATCCTCTCAACACCTTGGCTGCGCCTAGAAATTCTGTCCATAAAAGTTATAAACAGAATCGGTGACAAAGGGCAACCTTGGCGGAGTCCAACTCTCACCGGAAACGAGCCTGACTTACTGCCGGCAATGCGGACCAAGCTCTGACACCGGTCGTACAGGGACCTAACAGCCCATATCAATGGGCCTGGTACCCCATACTCCCGGAGTACCCCGCCACAGAACCCCCCGAGGGACGCGGTCGAATGCCTTTTCCAAGTCTACAAAGCACATGTAAACTGGTTGGGCAAACTCCCACGCACCCTCCAGGACCCTGTTGAGGGTGTAGAGCTGGTCTAGTGTTCCACGACCAGGACGAAAACCACACTGCTCCTCCTGAATCCGAGGTTCGACTATCCGACGGACCCTCCTCTCCAGAACCCCTGAATAGACCTTACCAGGGAGGCTTAAGAGTGTGATCCCTCTATAGTTGGAACACACCCTACGGTCCCCCTTTTTGAATAGGGGAACCACCACCCCAGTCTGCCAATCCAAGGGAACTGCCCCCGATGTCCACGCGATATTGCAGAGTCGCGTAAGCCAACACAACCCCACAACATCCAGAGCCCTAAGGAACTCAGGACGAATCTCATCCACCCCCGGAGCCTTGCCACCGCGGAGCTTTTTAACCACCTCGGCGACCTCAGCACCAGAGATTGGAGAGCCCGACCCAAAGTCCCCAGGCTCCGCTTCCTCAGTGGAAGACGTGCCAGTAGGATTGAGGAGGTCTTCGAAGTATTCCGCCCACCGACTCACAACATCCCGAGTTGAGGTCAACAGCACGCCATCCCCACCATAAATGGTGTTGGTCGCGTACCGCTTTCCCCCCCTGAGACGCCGGATGGTGGACCAGAATCGCCTCGAAGCCGTACGGAAGTCATTCTCCATGGCCTCTCCGAACTCCTCCCACGCCCGAGTTTTTGCCTCAGCAACCACCCGAGCCGCATGCCGCTTGGACTGCCGGTACCTATCTGCTGCTTCCGGGGTCCCACAGGCCAAAAAGGCCCAATAGGACTCCTTCTTCAGCTTGACAGCATCCCTCACCGCCGGTGTCCACCACCGGGTTCGAGGGTTGCCACCACGACAGGCACCAACAACCTTGCGGCCACAACTCCGATAAGCTGCCTCGACAATAGAGGCGCGAAACATGGCCCACTCGGGCTCAATGTCCCCCGCCTCCCTCGGAACGTGTTCAAAGCTCTCCCGGAGGTGGGAGTTAAAGCTCCGTCTTACGGGAGACTCTGCCAGACGTTCCCAGCAGACCCTCACAATACGTTTGGGTCTGCCAGGTCTGACCGGCATCCTCCCCCACCATCGGAGCCAACTCACCACCAGGTAGTGGTCAGTTGACAGCTCCGCCCCTCTCTTCACCCGAGTGTCCAGGACATGCGGCCGCAGATCAGATGAGACGACAACAAAGTCGATCATCGAACTGCGACCTAGGGTGTCCTGGTGCCAAGAGCACATATGGACACCCTTATGCCTGAACATGGTGTTCGTTATGGACAATCCATGACGAGCACAGAAGTCCAACAACAGAACACCACTCGGGTTCAGATCAGGGGGGCCGTTCCTCCCAACCACACCCCTCCAGGTCTCACTGTCATTGCCCACGTGAGCGTTGAAGTCCCCCAGCAGAACAAGGGAGTCCCCAGGAGGCGCACCCTCCAATACCCCCTCCAAGGACTCCAAAAAGGGTGGGTAATCTGCGCTGCCGTTCGGCGCATAGGCACAAACAACAGTCAGAGCCCGTCCCCCCACACGTAGGCGAAGGGAGGCTACCCTCTCGTTCACCGGGGTGAACCCCAACGTACAGGCACCAAGATGGGGGGCAACAAGTATGCCCACTCCTGCTCGGCGCCTCTCACCAGGGGCAACTCCAGAGTGGAAGAGTGTCCAACCCCTCTCAAGGAAACTGGTTCCAGAGCCAGAGCCATGCGTTGAGGTGAGTCCGACTATTTCTAGCCGGAACCTCTCAACCTCACACACTAGCTCAGGCTCCTTCCCCACCAGAGAGGTGACATTCCATGTCCCAATGGCCAGCTTCTGTAGCCGAGGATCAGACCGCCAGGGTCCCCGCCCTCGGCCACCACCCATTCCACAATGCACCCGACCCCTTTGGCCCCTCCCACAGGTGGTGAGCCTATGGGAAGGGGGACCCACGTCTCCTCTTCGGGCTGTGCCCGGCCGAGCTCCATGGGTGAAAGCCCGGCCACCAGGCGCTCGCCAACGTGCCCCTCCTCCGGGCCTGGCTCCAGAGTGGGGCCCCGGTGACCCGCGTCCGGGCGAGGGAACATTGTTTCCATTTATATTACTCATCATAAGGGGTCTTGTGGGCTGCGCTTTGTCTCGTCCCTCACCTAGGACCTGTCTGCCTTGGGTGACCCTACTAGGGGCATAAAGCCCCTGACAGCATAGCTCCTAGGATCATTGGGACACTCAAACCCCTCCACCACGGTAAGGTGGCAGCCCAGAGGGGCAGAGCTGTCAACTGACCACTACCTGACAAATTAACAGTACCGTAATTACAGGTACGAACCTGGAAAAACAACAGACATTTTTAATTAGTTATTAAGGGTCTCAGATGTACAGCTGAATAAACGTGGCAGAAGATTTCGAGCTGAGGACCTGTTTGTACTTTCATGACCATAAAAAAGCATTTAAACCGTGTTTCTGCTTGTATTCTTCTGAATTACTGAGACAGGCAGACAGCTCTGATATGCGTCTGCTTTGGGATCTCACCTGTTTGAGTTGTCGGCCGTGTGCGTCCGCTGAGCGCAGCGGCAGAATGAACGTCCATTTTGGCGATGGATCGCTTCCTGGCAGTACAGTCCCATCTGAAGCTTAACTGAACTTTTTACCTCTTTCAAGGCCGGTCAGCTCGTGGTGAAAAGGCAGTGTGCGGCTGGTGGAGGTATGGCAGGCCATGTTATCATATAATTGGATCACGGCTCATCCTGACCTAATTAAAAGCCCAAGACCGGCACTGCCCGCCCATTAATCCCATTATAACAGCCCGACCCTAATCCGAGTCGTTCCAGGCTGGGTTTGGGGTTTGGGTTAGAAATGACAGCTCTACGCCATAGCAAGTCATCCTCCTCCACCTCACTCTGTTGTCTGCATCCTCTGTCCTCACTCCAACTACCTCCATGTCCTCTCTAACTACATCCATGTTTCTCCTCTTAGTCTTTTTCCTGGTAGCTGCATTTCTAACATTCTTCTACCAATATAACCACTGTCCCTCCTCTGAACATGTCCAAACCACTGTCCATCCTCTGGACATGTCCAAACCATCGCAGTCTGGTCTCTCTAACTTTATCTCCCAGTTGTTCAACATGTGCTGTACCTCTGATTATCTCATTCCTGATCTTATCCATCCTTTTCACTGCTAAGGAGAATCTCAGCATCTTCATTTCTACAAATGCAATATTTGAATTCTAATTTATATTTACATATGAGGAGAGTAAGAAAATATAAGGGAATATGTTAAGTGTCATTGATTAAAATGAGTGCCAGTGATTTTAAAGTCCATGACCCACCATGTTTTCAAATTGCATCGCCATTAATATGTAGTAGTGACTTAAATAATAAACAGGAGCGTTTTATTGATATTGTAGAGAAATAACGCTAAATGTGTTATTTCATGACTTAAAGGAGATTTTAACGCAGCAGCTGCAGCATAATTTGTCCCTCCCCATATATGGGCATTGACGTCACTGAAGGATCCACCTTGAATGCAGACGGAGTTATAACGAGCATCATGCATTAATGTGGCTTTCTTATTTCTGACCAGAGTTGTTACGAATACAACTAAGAAAATGCCGAACCAATGTGTTGCCCAGTTCTGCAGCAATAACTCGAAGGATGGCGTTAGTGTTCATTATTTCCCCAAAATCAAAAGGATTCAGAATGCATGGATAAAAATTGTTCAAGTCAAACGAGCTGACTCCATTGCTCCATCGCGTAGCAGTGTTTTGTGTTCAAAACACTTTAAACCGGAAGACTACGAGTCAGCAATGATGCAGGCATTTGGATTTAAGGGGAAAAGTGGTACTAGACTGAAGGAAGACGCTGTGCCAACTATCCATGCAGTTCCACCGTGCACCGGACCTGGAAAACTGGACTCATCTCCCTCCGAGGAATGACCGGCGAAGAAGGCCCGCACCTCGACAGTTGTGAGAAAACGGGAGGTTTTGTGGGTAAGACTTTGCTCAATTTAATTTTTGACATCAGAACAGAATGAATAATAGAGCAGGCTTTTAAATGTACCATAGTTTGGTAATATTCACGCCACTTTTTCATGAAAATGTATGTCGCTAGCCTGTGGCTAGTTAGCATAATGCTAATGCTAATGCTAGTTAGCATAATAATGTGTCCATCAGTTCTCGTTTTTTCTCGGCATTACATTGCACGGAAATAATAAACATCTCCCAATGTCTGTGTTAGGCACAAACGTAACTGTGAAGTGTGTACAACTCTACAGCGATAAATAAAAAAGATAAAAACAAAATTGTGACGATTTAAGGGGAGTTCAACTGGTAAAGTTCAACTGTTGTGTCTGCTGGGCACTGTATGTAACCGCGCGGGTGACGTGAGGTCCGCTTGGTGTGTCCGCGGCTGCAGCCGCAATGACCGTCGGTTCTCAGCTATGAGTGTCCGGGTCTGAGCTTTGTGTGTCCGCGGCTTCAGCAGCGGGTGAAGTGAGGTTTTAGCAGCACAGTCACACTTACATGTGTAAGGATGGAGGATAAAAAATGACTGGTTATGACTGTGTGGCAAAGTCGGAATGTAAGATCCATTGCAGTGCCTTCTGACTGGATCCTTTAATTACGTCATTCCGGAGTTCGGCAATCATCAGCGAGGTTTCCGTATGCTTCCGGGACTCCGTTGTTTTTTTGTTTTTTTTACACTCGCCTGGCCCAAATGCAAAAATGAAAATAGACATCATATTCTACTACAGTAATTGTCCAATATGGTGAATTGTTACTGTCACGGTGGGTGTTGTTCTTTAAATTAGTAGTTTTCACCAGCTTATACCATAAACTGGGGGCTCAAAATCAGGGATATAGAATCAAGACATTACAGACATTAGTTCAGTTCCATAGGCAATGTAAAGCCAGTTGAAATTGTGAAAATTGTTAGGCACTAAATTGTGAAAATCTGAGTTTAAAATCTGATAATTTCTATACATGTCGAAAGCGGATATGTTATGGTATAGTCTCTTTCCATCCAGCCTTTCAGTCGTAAACTGTCTTTTGTACCGCCTATAACAACAGATTCACTGAAGATAATTCAACAAACCTTCATACATATATGCATCATCACTAGATGGAGTATTGTGTACACTTTTCATCACCCCAGCTCCAAAGACACAGTCACAAATCAAGGTCTTTGGTTGTCTGGGCCATTGCTGCAAACTTGCTGTTTTGCTATACAGTATATTATAATACATACATATATATATATATATATATATATATATATATATATATATATATATATATATATATATATATATATATATATATATATATATATATATATATATATATATATATATATATATATATATATATATATATATATATATATATATATATATATATATATATA
>JBBPBX010008581.1:0-62174 GCA_038048925.1 Garcialebias charrua
GAGTATGGGGTACCAGGCCCTTTGATAAGGGCTGTTAGGTCCCTGTACGACCGGTGTCAGAGCTTGGTCCGCATTGCCGGCAGTAAGTCAGGCTCGTTTCCGGTGAGAGTTGGACTCCGCCAAGGTTGCCCTTTGTCACCGATTCTGTTCATAACTTTTATGGACAGAATTTCTAGGCGCAGCCAAGGTGTTGAGAGGATCCGTTTTGGTGACCTTAGAATCGCTTCTCTGTTTTTTGCAGATGATGTGGTCCTACTGGCTTCATCAGTTCGTGATTTACAACTTTCACTGGAGCGGTTTGCAGCCGAGTGTGATGCGGCCGGGATGAGGATCAGTTCCTCCAAATCCGAGGCCATGGTCTTGAGCCGGAAAAGGGTAGCATGCCCTCTCCGGGTCGGGGAGGAGGTCCTGCCCCAAGTGGAGGAGTTTAAGTATCTCGGGATCTTGTTCACGAATGAGGGAAAACTGGAGCGTGAGATCGATAGGCGGATAGGTGCAGCGTCCGCAGTGAAGCGGGCGCTGTACCGGTCTGTCGTGGTGAAGAGAGAGCTGAGTCAAAAGGCAAAGCTCTCAATTTACCGATCGATCTACGTTCCCACCCTCATCTATGGTCATGAGCTTTGGGTTATGACCGAAAGAACAAGATCTCGGATACAAGCGGCTGAAATGAGTTTTCTCCGCAGGGTGGCTGGACTCTCCCTTAGAGATAGGGTGAGAAGCTCAGTCATCCGGGAGGGACTCGGAGTAGAGCCGCTGCTTCTCCACATCGAGAGGAGCCAGTTGAGGTGGCTCGGGCATCTGGTTAGGATGCCTCCTGGACGCCTCCCTGGTGAGGTGTTCCGGGCACGTCCCACCGGGAGGAGACCCAGAGGAAGACCCAGGACGCGCTGGAGGGACTATGTTTCTCGGCTGGCCTGGGAACGCCTTGGGATTCCCCCGGAGGAACTGCTCCAAGTGGCTGGGGAGAGGGAAGTCTGGGCCTCCCTACTTAGGCTGCTACCCCCGCGACCCGACCCCGGATAAGCGGAAGAAGATGGATGGATGGATGGATTTTGTAATTTTAAAGTCTTGGTTTAGTTTTCTGGTTTTATCAACTGTTTAGGAGTGACATTTATAAAGCAGAAGGAAAAGCAGTTTAAAGCTCAGATTTAAAGTTGACCACTTCGACATGATTATTTTTAATCGTTTTTAGTTTTAACAAACACAAAATAGACATGTTGAAAAAACATCAAGGCTTGCAGTACAAAATAAAAAAAACAGTTCTAGGTGTTCATTTAATATTAATTTATAATTTAGAAGTTAATTTAAAATTCTTCATTTTAGCCTAAATGTTGCATATTTTCTCTAAATTTAAAGCTAAAAGACACAGTGGTACTTTTGGGCAATAAAACCATGAAAAAAAATGCAATTTGGATAAAACTAGGTGAAACGATTACATTGCCATCACTAGTGGCCTGTCTAAATAAAACCTTAAACACATTTGCAGTACATAACCAGTGCTATATGGAGCACTATCACTAAGAATAAAAAAATAACATTTCTACTGGACAAAAACTTTAATTTTTAACTTTCCTGAAAGTAAATATAGTACTTCTGCTTTTCAGATCATTTGGAGCTGCTTTAATATAAATCTTTATTCCAACATATATTACAATATTTTACATTTCAGTCTGTCTTGACCAAGACAAGCAGCCAAAACACCACGAAGATAACACCATTTATGTTTCTGTCATATTTATGTGACAAGTTTCAACTTAGTTTAGTGATTCCTTTTTAATAAAAGAACAAAAATTATTAAAGGAAAAACATTTTAAATGTTTATATGTTACCAGTCTGCTCTGACTGGCAGGTCATGCAGCCATCCTGTTACATAACATCACTCCTGACTCTAAAGGGTCTTTGTTTGATTTAATTGGGAGGTAATGTGTCCTCTGCAAAGACATCAGAATAGGATTTACTGTACAGTTCTGCATCCTTGTTACCAGTCCTTCCTCTCTTTTTTACTCCATCTTCAGATATATTTTAGAAACTGGCATTCAGGCTGTTGTTTTGCTGGGGTCGATTTTTGTCTTACAAGACAGGACGATGTAGGAGGGTGAAGACCAACAGGCTCAAAGTACTGTAGGGGGAAACTTGGGAGCTGAGAGTTGTCAAACACGACAGAGATTTTTGTCCCTTCTAATTGTTGGTTATTACCATAGTTGCTGCCGTACATGGCGCACTGCTGTATAAGTCACATTGGTCCAAAAATGTTTAATAAAGTGGAAAAAACATAAATAAGTCTCATCTATTACCGGTAAGCGTCACCGCTGACCACCCGGAAACGTGGGCCGGTGTTGTGCCAAAAGTCTATTGGCTGCCAAATGGCGGCAGCGGGAGCGTGCACGTCAGGACTTTAACAAGAATTTAACAAGATTAACACTTAAAAACAATTATTTGTTTGCTCGACATTATAGCAAAAGTGTGTTTCAGTTTAACTTTTCCTTCATAAATGCACTTTAATGTCAAATCAGCTGCATTTTGCCTGGGTGGTGAAATGCAGCTGATTTGACGTTTGCTCCAAGAGCTCCGGAGCGCGATGAAGGTAGCTCTGTATGGCAAGCCAAGAGTTTCATTAATAGCTACCTTTACATATTAATGAGACACTTGGCTTGCCGTATTTGTCGAGGGCCCTCTAGCGGCTGAAAATGGTAGTGTTCAATGTTTTCCATGCCAGAATGAATGAAATTGTCAAATCTCAGCCAAAAATTGGGTTATGGGAAGAAAAAAAAAGGTAAACAAGTTGCTTTGGTGTAAAAGTTGCAGGACTTGCAAATTTATGCAAAAAGATGCGACCTATATGGCAAAAATATGATAATCTTAGCTCAGTAGTCTGTTTTTACAAAAAAAATCTGCTTTAATCTATTCTTCAGTTCTTTCTTCATGCCATTTTCTCAGAGAATTAATCCAGATACAAACCATCCAAAGCATGTTACCATTTAAACTCTAAGATTTACCAGATCAAAACTTGGGTCTGAAATCTTTCATCAGGAATCAATCAACAGATCTGCTGAAAAGATTCAAAATCACACAAAAATTGAGGAAAAATGCTAATTTTCCTGTTGTCGCCTCACTGAGTTCTGAGTCTTTGCAACCAAGTGATCAGGCAGCCATGTGACCACATGTTAAATGGCCAGTTTTTGAATATTGCTGTCTATTTTTGCTTGCACAACTGCATTTTTGGACTTGTATATTATTTTGTTGCCCGTCTCTTCCCACATTACAACCCATTGGATCGTTTTGGACCCACCATGGTAGTTATCCCCATGACCTGCAAGTATAAAGGACCTGGCATACTCCATCTAATACGAACAGTCGACTCATAGTCGTGTTGCAAGACTATCATTTTATCACGCCATGAGATACATGGCGCAGAGCTGCTGGGAAACCCCTCCCACTGCAGTATACGTCAAAGCATGGGTTTGTAGTGGGACAGCACCCTCATGTCTGTATGGGATGTGGGCCTCTCCACATCTCTCTGAAACTCTCAGTGTTACACCTTCTTGAAGCTCTCAAGGAGATAAGTGGACACGATTTTTGTTACAATTATTTTGAATTAATGGACACATCTTTCCATAAGGGTCTACTCCGTCCCTTCATCCACTGTTTGCCACAAATCTATCTTGAAGAAAGCGCCAGACTTTTCAGCAGACAGACTCCTCTGTGCATGATGTCTGCACGATCTCCATCCAGGAGTTTTTGACCATTTGACTATCTGAGTGCGTCTTGGAGTCGAACGGCCGAACGTCTGAGCGCTTCTCCACATAAACACAGCCACACATTTCTGACCAGTCGTACAATACTTTGCGCATACTTCTGTAAGAAAGGTCGGCCCGGGCCTTGTTGAGAACAGGGAGAAGCAGCTCTGAGAAAAAAATAATGTGATTTACGTCACGCAACAACGTCAGTGAGAGCCGACTTCGCAGCTTCGGATAGAGTTTGCCGGGCCCGTAAGACTGGGATATTCTTAAATATTCCATTTTAGGTCAGAGATCAAGCTTTGTGACAGCTTACATCATATTTTAAAATGAAAACATCACAACTCTTATCATAACCTTCACCTTTAGTGTTCCTCTTTTTAAACAAGCCGTCCGTTTCATTGAGACGTTTGATCTTTAAAATGCTAATCCAGCTCGTTCTTCGGCTCGGACCGTGTGGTAACTGTTTTTTTTTCTCCTAATGGCAGGTCTGATGTGGTTCTTACCAAGTCTACTTTTTCTGTCAGATCCTTTTCCTTTGAGGCTTTAGTAAAAATAGCAGCGGGCTGCATGGCTACATTAAGTGTGGTTGGCCTACATACGCTGCTGTGGCTCAGCTTTCGTTTGCCTTTGAAGTGGGAAGAACAGTGATTTTTAAAAAGCACAATGGCCAACTCTTTCCGTCAACAGGAAAATTAGAGTTTATTACTTGCGTGAGATGCTTATCGCCAAATAAAATGATCTCAATTCACAGTTAATTTCCTTAAAAGAACACATGATTTGATGAGAAAACCGAATCCCTCCCTTTCTCTCTCTGCTCTCTCTCCAGTCTCGCCTGAACTTCTGGGTGTCCTGTCTTCCATTGCAGCCCTCATGGCGCTGATGGCTCTGTTCTTTCTTTACCTCAGCAACAAACTGTCTGTGCAGAGTCCCGACCATCTGCCACAACTCGCGGGATTTAAGGACAAGCAGCAAGGTATTCAACACACTTACAGATTTGCCTCTGCATCTGCAGAACACTTCTTACAACATAAGAAGTGTGGTAATGTTGCTGCAACAGTTAGCGGCAAGAACGCCACACTCTGGAACAGTAAAGACTGGTGCCACCTTTGTGGTATTTTGACTTGACCTCAGTTCAGAGCGATTTGAGACACATTATGCAGAGTTTTCTCTGGATAAACTTAACTATCTGATAGAAATAAAGCTCTACTGTAACCATGATGTCAGCATTGTGTTTAAATGGGTGAAAATACTGCAGTGTAACACTGCTCAGACTGTTGGTTTGTGATTGACAACACATTAAAGCGACCACAAACAAAATAAGGAGAAACTCACCGTGCAGAATTTTGGTAATCCACTCGGATTAGAAAATCTGAACAAAACATTTTTATTGAGAAAGTTTCTGATGAACAGTTTTTCAAACCCTTTAGCCCTGTATCTTCCCTCTAAAAAAAACATAAAATAAAATAAAGAAGTAAAAAAAAAGCTGTTGTAATGTCAGAATACTCTTCGATATGAAGTAAGTTTCTTTCAGCTGCTCTCTTCTTCAGGGGTTACCAGCGAGTGAACGCGCATGAAAGATTTGGCAATTGTTTTACACTGGGTGCCCTTTCTGATAAAACCTGGGCTTGAACTCACAACCTCAGGATTATAAGACCGTGGCACTGACTACCAAGCTACTGCAGCTGCATCAGAATAGTTTTTTTTTTTGTAATTAAAAATCAGTCATCAGCTGAGTGGACTTTTTTTTTTTTTACTCTGTGATGTTCACACTGCTGTTTGTGTGAGGTGATGTCAGTTCAGTAGGAAGTCCTGCATCAAAGATCAGGACAGATTGTGTTTAGACTAGGCCTGTCACGATAACAAATTTTGCTGGGTGATTAATAGACTATATGCCACGGGGGGTCGTGACGTACCTCCGGTGAAATGCAACCCACATCCGCCACTTCCGGTTCCCATCCACTGCCGTTGTTGTTAGCGTTAGCTCTTAGTAGCAGACCATGACAACGACCCGAAACGGGAAGCGGCTGCACGCTACTGGCACTACAAGTGAGTTCCGTTGTGTCCGCCCACCGGTGGGAACAGCTGTTCCGAGGGGGGGTTTGGGCGAGAATTTATCGCGGCTATCCGTAGGGGGAACGTTGCCATAATTTTATATGGATTTATATGTGTATAGAGTTATTATTGGTGTGTATGCTGATGTTTTATTAATTGTATTTAGTCATTTATGTTCGTGTCTTTCCCGCTAACTGGAAGTGCGCCGTCTGGGTAATGACGGCGGAAGTGCTGGAACGAAAGTCCGTGGCATATAGTCTATTGTCTCAGAAAAGATTGCGATAAACGATAATATTGTTTGAAATTTGACAATAATTGGTAATTATTTTCAAACTTAAGAAAAAATGTTTACCGTAATTTGTTTTGCATGTAGTACCTTTTTCCGACCACCAGATGGCAGTAAAAGGCTGTTTGAACCGAAGGATGGATAGTGAGGGAGTGAGCAGTGTGTATCTTTAAGAAAAAAGGTAGGGAGGCCTCTTGACGTGACATGGGCTGTCTCTCTTCGGTTCTCAAAATGGCAGCTGCTCTGTGTGGTTTGAGGCGAGCGCTTTATCATATCATTTTTCACACAAAACCTTTAATAAAAACAATCAGTAAACAAGTTCTCAGCTTCTTTTTGCAGAGAAAAACAACTTTTTATATGAAGGCACGGGTTTCAACCATGAATTTTGGAGCTTCGACAAGATGGAGGTTTACTGCCGTGGTTGGCCTGTTGGCTTAGCTCGTAGCTTAGCTTCTCAGCTTAGCAGCTTTTAATGATACAAAAACGCGATCTTGGACGGTTAAAATGGATTTTAAAGAGAAAGGGCGGAGTCGTGAAGAGCACCAGAGTTGAGCCTTTTTGTCATCCAGTGTCTTCAGTAGAAAGAGAAAAACACGAAGAAACAATAAAGCCGATAAATGAAAATGAGGTCGATAATTTTCATTTATCATGTGATTAATAATTGATTTATTGTTTATCGCGACAAGCCTAGTTCAGACTACCAAATGTCTATGGATAAAAGTGGGTCAGACCACCTCCGAAGGTGGATTTGAGTAAAACATTTTCTTTGCACATTGAACAAATTTAGATTTGATTTAGCTTTGAATGAAATCTGATGGCTAAGAACTGTTTTTAACGATAAGCCTATATGACCTTAGCCTGGCCCTCGCCTTCCTGCACAGCTCAGCTCAATTCTCATTTCTCTTCACTGCACAGTCTGGGACTTCTCTCATAGACAACGATTTCTCCGGTAGATTTTTGACCGGACCAATCAGAGAACAGAAGGGACGGAGTTTTGGCCCCTAACCCACGCCCCCACCTGTCCCAGCGCAGCCAGCGAGCAGCCGCATGTTCTCATTCAAAGCGATGCAAAGCGATGCAGGACTGTTTTATATGTGACACAAATTTATTAATTTCCCCTTCTTAATCCCTTATCTGGAGTTTTCTTTTGTTTTTTTCCCAAAAGTCAAGTAATCGCTCCCTCCTCCCTCCTCCTTCTCCTCCTCTCCCTCCGCTGAGTGAAATGAACAAGGAAATGCCTCAGGTTGTCACGAGAGATTTAAACTCGGGTTTTAAGTTGCTGCCCGAGTCCCATCAGATTTCCTGGTCTTCTGGTGTGTTGGACCAGCGCTCCATGGTTTTATTTTATTTTATTAGGACGTTTTATTAACATATAAACACAGAATATCCAAAGGCAGCGAGAGAAAAATCAGCAGGAGGCGGAGCTGAAGTCAAGTTCAGAAGACCACGGGGGAGCGCGCAGCCAACGAGCATTCGCATGTTCTCATTCAAAGCGATGCAGGACTGTTTTATATGTGACACAAATTTATTAATTTCCCCTTCTTAATCCCTTATCTGGAGTTTTCTTTTTTTTTGCCTAAGTGATCATCGCTCCCTCCTCCTCCTCCTCCTCTCCCTCCGCTGAGTGAAATGAACAAGGAAACGTCTCAGGTTGTCACGAGAGATTTAAACTCGGGTTTTAAGTTGCTGCCCGAGTCCCATCAGATTTTCTGGTCTTCTGGTGTGTTGGACCAGCGATCCATGGTTTTATTTTATTTTATTAGGACGTTTTATTAACATACACAGCAACGGCAGCGAGAGAAAATTCAGCAGGAGGCGGAGCTGAAGTCAAGTTCAGCAGACCACGGGGGAGCAGCCGTCAGCAGAGGCCACGCCTCCAGCAAGAATCGTTTTTCAATGGAGAGGTCCCAAACCCTAGTCCGAAGCGAAGTGAAGGACAAGGGTCTGGTTTTAACCAGGCTAATACGACCTCACTGACTGATAAATTTGGTAGTAAAGTTACCAAAGGTGCTAAGGGAGAATACATTTCTAGATATGACAGCTAAATCACAAGATTCTTAACAAATTGTATAAACAAAACAAAAGCCTAAAAACTGCTAAAAGAAAATGAAACAGAAACCAAAGACTATAGCAAACATATGAATGTCCCTTGCTTTAGGCTCCTCTTGGACCTCTGACTTCTTCTGTTCAATTACTGTATTTTCCACCGTACACGTTGCACCATCCTATAAGTCGCATCAGTCCATATTTGTCTAATAACGTGGAAAAATCCATAAATGTGTTGCTTCGCCGTATATGTTGCATCTATTATGCGTCACCGCTGACGCGTCACGTTTCTTACGCGTCACTAGCCGTGTTTCCATCAAAGTTTCTTGATGCGCATTTTGAAGTATCGCATCAGAAAAGGTGAATGGAAATGGCACGATTCGAATTAACTTCCTCTAATTCGCAAAAAAGTTGATACGCTCGCTTGAGGTGGTTTTTGGGTTTTTTGAAACAGAGCTGATGCGCAAAACGAGAGATGGAAACAGATTTGCCGACTCAGTTCTGACGTAGCGAACATTCACGTCATGTGACTGATCAGCTGTTTCCGCTGTAACATCGCTAAAACTAGTTGGCATGACAGAATAAATACAACTTGCCCGATAGCAACACATTCCTGAAATATTCTCTCCATTTTGCCGAGATGTGTGGTTCGGTTCCTGTTTTCAACCGCTACTTCCTGTTTACTGTAGACGTGCGTAACGCTGACGTCTGACGTAATGCCGCTTTGCGTGGCCTGGTGGATGTGCTTCAAGCCAGTTGATGGAAACACTTCTGATTCGCATTAATTTTTATTTACATTTTTGCGAATTTTCAAAAATTCGCTCAAAATTTGAATTGAAAATAGATGGAAACTTAGTGACTGCTGACAAACCGGAAATGTGGACCTGTGTTGTGCCAAAAATCGATGGGCTGCCAAATGGCGGCCGTGGAAGCGTGCACAGGAGGACTTTAACAAGATTTTAACAACATTAACACTTAAAAACAATTACGTAGTTTGCTTGAAATTATAGTAAATGTGTGTCTCAATCCAACGTTTGCTTAATAAATACACTTTTATGGTCAAATCAGCTGTATTTAAAAAATAATAATTTTACTGTCCCGGTGTTGCAAAGCGGGCACACGCTGCTGGGGTAGCCGCATCATTTCTTTAAAATTTAACAAGATAACCACCTAAACAATTGTTTGTTTGCTTGCACTTTAAATGGTCAAATTAGCTGCATTTCACCAGGGTGGTGCAGCTGTTTTGACGGTTCCAAGCAGAGAGCAGAATGAAGGTGGGGAGATTATGGCAGGCTGACTGTATCACTAAAAGCTGGGGAAGATTCTCCATCATCCAGGACATGGTAAATTCAAAAAAGTTTAAGAAAAACAAAAACAATAAAATATAAAGTGAAGTATAATAAATAAAGTTCTGTTGTTTTTTTGAATTCGTCATTATAGCCACATTTACCTATTACATGATACAACAGCATGCCATATACTACCATATTTTCCGGCCTATAAGTCGCCGTTTTTTTAAACTAATTTTCATGTCCTGCGACTTATGGGGCGAAGTGACATATTTATGGATTTTTTCCCCATATTTTTAGACCAATTTTTGGCTGAGATATGAGTTTCCATTCATTCTGATGAAAAAAATAGAGCAGGACCACTTTCGGCTGCTAGGGTCCACTGACCGTTCCCAGCTCATGTGTCCGAAAAAAGCCTCCTCTGCTCGGACTCACTCTGTCGCAGCCCGGCCTCCTGAACTCTGGAGGTAGGTCTGAACTAGTGTTTGTTAGAAAAATATCTCAAGAACCACACAACAGATTTTGATGAAACTTACAGAAAGTAATCACTGGATGGATATTTACAACCTATTCGCTGTAGATGTTTGAGCTAAAATTCGATTTATTTATCATTTATTTTCGCCACTGTTTGGAAGACGTCAAAGCGAAACAATTTAAATCCAGCAGATTTGACCATTACGTGAATTTATTAAGGAAAGGTTAAGCTAAGATACGGCGGCCGTGGCGTAGTGGTAATGGCAGTCGTCCCCCGATTGGAAGGTTGGCGGTTCGAATCCCGGTTCCCCACACCATGTGTCGTTGTGTCCTTGGGCAAGACACTTAACCCCGAGTTGCTCCCGGTAGGACTGGAAAGCACCTTGCATGGTAGTCTGCCGCTACCGGTGTATGAATGTGTGTAGCATTCAATGTGTGTAGCACTTTGAGATTTTCACTAATGAAAAGTGCGTTATAAATTGAATTCATTATTATTATTATTAAGATACATCTTTGCTATAATTTTCAGCAAACAATTAATTGTTTTTACCGTGTAAATCTTGTTAAAAGTCATTCCGTGCACGCTTCTGTGGCCGCCATTTGCAGCAGGGCAAAACACCGGGTTTCGGGTTTTCAGCGGTGACGCGTAACATACGCGACGCGTCAGCGGTGATGCATAATAGATGCGACGTATACGGAGGTGCGACACGTTTATGGATTGTTCCAATTTATTGGACATAATTGGACAATGCGACTTATGGGGCGGAGCGACTTTTCGGTCGGAAAATACGGTACTACTCTGTCATCAAGTGGTGCTGTTCAACTTTTTTTTCAGTCAGAATGAATGCAAACGGTCATATCTCAGACAAAAAATGTTTTATAAATATGGGAAAAAAATATGTCTCTTCGGCCTGTAAGTCGCAGGGCATGTAAATCATGCAAAAAACCTGCAACTTACAGGCCAAAAACTATGGTAGGTTGTTTTTAGCTTGTAAGAGGAAACAACATTAAAGCTCCGCTGACATCATCTTTTAACTTTCCATAAAATGGCACAACATATATATATATTAAGATTGACCTCTGATCGTTTTTGCTAAAACAATGTGAAATTAATGAAAATTCCTCTCCAAAATAGTTTAAAATTAGCGCCGTTTATTTACACGGTAAATTCGGGTTTTTCCGGTCACGTGATTGTGACGTTACATACAGAGCTCTGCTCCAACGGCACATTTAATACAATGAATAAAGATACAAACGCATCCATCGAATTTAGCCATTTAAAACTTTAGATTTTAGCGATTTGGCTTCAGTTCGTGAAGAAGTTATTTTGAGTGATCAAAAATCAAACAGCATGGTTTCTTTTGTCCGTGCTGCCTTTTTTTTCAGGAGAGGTTTCACATTCAATAAGCGAACAGCAGATGTCAGCAAAGCCATTGTGATTCCTCTTACAGAGCACTGTAAGAGGAATCACGATGGCTTTGCTGACATCTGCTGTTCACTTCATGAATAACTTCTTCTTCACGAACTGAAGCCAAATCGCTAAAATCTAAAGTTTTAAATGGCTAAATTCGACGGACGTGTTTGTATCTTTCTCCATTGTATTAAATGTGCTGTTGGAGCAGAGATCTGTGTCTGACGTCACAATCACGTGACCGGAAAAACCCGAATTTACCGTGTAAAAAAACGGCGCTAATTTTAAACTATTTTGGAGAGGAATTTTCATTAATTTCACATTGTTTTAGCAAAAACGATCAGAGGTCAATCTTAATATATATATGTTGTGCCATTTTATGGAAAGTTAAAAGATGATGCCAGCGGAGCTTTAACATTACAAAAAGCATGTCCGAAAACAGGAATTGAGAAACGTTCATGAAGAAAAATGCACAGAACTGGAGCTAATTTCAGTCAGAAACCAAAATGAAAATGTGTTTTTTGTTATTGTAAAATAGCTGATTTTAAACCTCTTGTTAAGACAGACATTTTATCAAGCATATACTGGTGTGTTTGCTGTATATGCTGCAATGTTGGCACCGCACCCTGCTAACCACCACCTGTCTGTGTCAGTGCTTCTGATGAGGTAATCTCTTGGACTGAGACATGGCCTTCTTCAAGAGCTTCCAGCAGACCCTGCCATCTGTCAACATTTCCTCTATCCTGGACTCGGTCAGCAGTCGTGTGGACGACCTCGCCAACACCGTTAGTGATGTCACCTACTCCGTCAGCGATCAGCTCACTGAGCAGGTCACCACCATCATCAGCAAGGTCCAAGACGCAGAAGACAAGGAGAACGGCGGCAGCCAGGAGCCAGGTCAGGCGTCCAACACGCAAGAAGGCAGGACCGGCGGTAAAAGCATGTGGCAAACGCAGAGAGACTCGAATAACGGCACAAAAACCAACAAGGGGAGTGAGGCGGCAGAGGGAGGGAACGCTCAGCTGGAGTGGGAATGGAGGGATGGATGCTGGCGAGTAAAAAGGTCAGAAGCCGAGTTAGCAGAGGAAGAGAGGAGGAAGACGGAGGAGAAGGAGGTTCAGGAGAAGAGAGAACAGAGGAGAAAAGAGAGGAGAGAGAGGCAGCTGGAGAAAGAAGCCGAGATGAAGAGAAACGATGATGAATCCAACGTGGAGGCCAGCGAGGAACGAGACGGAGAGGCAGCTCAGAGCGACGATCAGTCCACCGCTCAGGGAAGAAGCGACGACTGCGATGAAACTCCCCGTTCACCCCGTTGTGAAAACGAGACAGGAGAATCAAAACGAAAAGAGGAAGAAGACAGAGAGCAGGAGGGGGAGGCGGAAGACGGCTCCGAGAGAGAGGCGGACAACGAGGAAGAGGCTGAGCCGCCTAAACCCGCCTCCGCGGCGAACAAGAAGAAGACGGAGAAGAAGAAAGAGAAGGGGAGTTCAAAGAAATCTGAGGCGGCTTTAGACGGGAAGAAAAAGAACGCCAAAGAAAAGAAAAGCAAGAAGAAAAAGAAAGGAAACCAAGGTTAGAGTGTGTGTTTCCTCCCTTGAGGTCTTCGCCTCCTTCTCCTGCTTCTTGACCTTTTCAGAGTGGTGTGCCAGCTTCAGCAGCCGTCTCTGGGAACATTGTCTACATGGCAGTTTGTGCTGTTCACCTTGAACACCGGTGTTCGTCTGTCCTGCGCAGGTGGAGCCGTTTCAGAGAGCGAAGGAGAAGAAAACAGCCCGGAGGCCGTGACCCGGCAGAACACGAGGTCTGCGTGGAGCAGAAGCAGACAGTCCAGTGAGCAGGGAGGATACAGCAGCGAGGCCTCCAGCCAACGAGGTGAGAGCCTCACACATCTGGGCTCACGAGGTGAGAGCCTCCCACATCTGGGCTCACGTTACTAACAGTAGCAACGTCCAAACCAGGCGTCTTTTGAAACGTTAGATGTTTGTCCGAGTGGTCATGAAGAATTCTCACTATTTTTCTTCTGTACGTTTTTCTGCATCTTTGTGCCATTTCAATAAATCATATATAAAAAATGTTCAGCTTGTTCACGAGAAGGGTGCTATGACTTTTGGTATTGGTGCAATTTTAGCTTTTTTAAATACAGTACCTGTATTTAGCTGTAATTCTTTTCCTCATAGGAAATTAATTGAGCTCATTTTATATCCTTCAAATCTTTAGATGCGTTTACAACCTTTTACTACTGCTTTCACATTTTGTTCTGCTTCAGCTTCTCTCAGCTTCCTTGTGCAAATTTAAACTTTTTCTCAACTACTTTCAGCTACTTTCATCTGGGTTTTTGTTGTTTTCAGATTCTTTCTAGCTACAACATTTTTGTGCATTTTCTAACTTCTTTCTGCTAATTTCAGCTTGTTTTGTTCATTTCAGCTTATTTATGCAAGTTTCAGCTTTTTCTGCTATTTCAACTACTATTTTAACTGTTTTATGCTAATTTTAGCCTTTTCAGCTGATTCCACATTTTCTGCACTCTCAACATTTTTCAGCCTAATTCAGCACAAATGTGCTCTTTCCACTTCCTTCTGGTAATTTAAGCTTCTTTCTGCATTTTTAGCTACTTTTCAGCTGTTTTTTGGTTCTTACTAATTTCAGCTTTTATTTCCACTTTTTTGTGCTAATTTCTGCTTCTTTAGGCCAAATTGGTCAAACGTGTATTTTCTGCCTTTTTCTGCTAATTTAAGCTTGTTCTACCTTTTCAGCTACCATTTGACCTTTTTTTCACAATTTTCAGCTGTTTTCAAATCAATTCAGGTTTTTGTGCTAATTTCTGCTATTTTGAGCCAAGTTAAATTATTTCTGCTAATTTAAGCTCGTTATGCGCCTTTCAGCTTATTTCTGCTAGCTTCAGCTTTTTCAGCTAATATTTAGCTATTTTATGCTATTTTAGCTTTTTTGGCTAATTCAAAAACTTTTTTTTTTTAAATTTCATCTTAATTCAGCAAATCTGTGCTCTCTACATTTCCTTCTGATAATTTAAGCTTTCTGCTTTTTTTAGGTACCTTTCAGCAGTTTTCCCCCTCCCCTGAATGCTGGTGGCTGCAGTCAAGCCAAAGAGCCCCCCAATTTGAGCTTTTTTCAAATAATTTCCAGATTTTTTTTAAGCTCTTTTCAGATCTTTCCTCTTCCTTCTGGTAGTTTAAGCTTCTTTCTGCATTTTCAGCTACCTTTCGGCTATTTATTTGCTCATTTCAGCATTTTTAGCTTATTTGTTGTTGTTGTTAATTTCTGCCTATTGAAACCTTATTCAGCAAATATGTGTTCTTTCTGCTTTCTTCTGCTAATTTAGGTTTGTTCTTCCATTTCAGCTTCATTTCAGGTTTTTTAAGCTAATTTCAGCTGTTTTTCAGCAAGTTCTTCTGCAATATGCATTCACACTGCATTTTCACAGGAAATGCAATTTCTCTAGATAGCATTATTTTACATCTACGTTTGACCCTTAGCAGATGGGTTTTCTTACGGACCAGGCACAGATGGTGCAAAGTTATTGAAAGTGGAGGCCCCTCATCTGATTGGGTTTTAGGAGGTAATTCCATCCCAAACAAAACGTGAACATAGATTGGACTTGTGCTGTCAGGAGAATGGTACCAGATGATGTTCTTCAGAGGTTTTCAGTGGTTTAGAACAGCAAGAGTAAGCATTAAGGACTGGCAGCCACACAGCCAATGAGAGCATACCTCAATATGTCTCTGCGTGAGTCTCCAGTACTGTCCATCCATCTTACTTCCTGTCTTCTGTTTCCCTCTTTGGCTTGACTGCAGCCACCAGCATTCAGAGAATAAAGAAAGATTCTTCCCAAAGTGAAAGCCAGCCTCCTCCATACAAGAGTTTAGGAAAAAACAAGTCCTGCAGCTCAGAGCGAGGAGTCAGGAGGGCGTCGTCTCCGAAGCGCTGCGGCAGCTCCCGCTGCTCGAGTAACGCCAGCGTGGATCAGGAGACGGAGAGCTACCTCAACAAAGAGGAGGACATCCCCAGTGACAGCACGGCTGTTCTCGGACCAGAGGTCCGTCCAAACTCACCCGTATTTTATGATTCTATGGTTTGATTATGTTATTGGGCAGTTTAAAATATAATAGAACCATCTTTAAAAAAATAATATGGAGACTATTTTAACTAGAAATATTTGAAATTTCTGGCAAACCTGCAGTATAAATGCTGAGTCCTGGATCACTGATGAAAAGTGTTGAAGAAGATAAACTAAAAGCAATTAGATCAAAATGATAAAGTTAGTGAAACCAATGGTAAATGTTAATTTAAGCAAAACAAAAGCTAAAAGCTAAAACCAGCTGAACAGGAGCAAAAAGCTGAAAAATAAGATAAAAGCAACAACAACAAAAAAACTATAGACAAAACATTAGCTAAAAGCTCAAATCAACAAAATGCAAGTTAGAAGATAAACCCGGTAGAAAAGTAACTAAAAGCTAATTTGCAAAACAGTTGTTAAAAATGGTCAGTAACAATAAACTAAACTTAGCAAAACAGTAGTTACAACAAGCAAACCAGTAGTTACAACAAGCTAAACTTAGCAAACCAGTAGTTACAACAAGCTAAACTTAGCAAAACAGTAGTTAAAACAAGCTAAACTTAGCAAACCAGTAGTTACAACAAGCTAAACTTAGCAAAACAGTAGTTACAACAAGCTAAACTTAGCAAAACAACAAGCTAAACTTAGCAAACCAGTAGTTACAACAAGCTAATTAGCAAAACAGTAGTTACAACAAGCTAAACTTAGCAAAACAGTAGTTAAAACAAGCTAAACTTAGCAAAACAGTAGTTACAACAAGTTACACTTATCAAAACAGTAGTTACAACAAGCTAAACTTATCAAAACAGTAGTTACAACAAGCTAAACTTAGCAAAACAGTAGTTACAACAAGCTAAACTTAGCAAAACAGTAGTTACAACAAGCTAAACTTACTAGTATAGTTACAACAAGCTACACTTATCAAAACAGTAGTTACAACAAGCTACACTTATCAAAACCGTAGTTACAGCAAGCTACACTTATCAAAACAGTAGTTACAACAAGATAAACTTAGCAAACCAGTAGTTACAGCAAGCTAAACTTAGCAAAACAGTAGTTACAAGCTAAACTTAGCGAAACAGTAGTTACAACAAGCTAAACATAGCAAAACCGTAGTTACAACAAGCTAAACTTAGCAAAACAGTAGTTACAAGCTAAACTTAGCAAAACAGTAGTTGCAACAAGCTAAACCTAACAAAACAGTAGTTATAAGCTAAACTTAGCTAAACAGTAGTTACAAGCTAAACTTAGCAAAACAGTAGCTGAAAATAAAACCAGGCCAAGCCTGTCCTGTTCAATAGCCTAAAGATAACATTATAAAAACAGTAGAAAAAAAGCTAAAATCACTAAAATACCCAAAAGCTGAAATTAAGAGGGCAGTTGCTAAAAGCTAAAACCAGTAGAACTGCTTCCATCCGTTATCTTTAGCTTGTTCCGAAGTCGGGTCATGGAACCGTAGAACTGTAACTAAAAGCTATTTAGCAAAAAAAAAAGTGTACCGGTAGCTAAAAATTATCTGAACCGTAGCTTTAACCTATAATCAGCATAGTGGTATCTATAAGCTAAATTTAGCAAAACAGTAGCTAAAAGCTAAAATCAGCAGAACAGTAGCTTAAAACAAAAATCAGCAAAAACAGTAGCTAAAAGCTAAAAATGAAGTAAGTGTGCTGCAGTAGATTTCAAAAAGCAGTTTTTCAGGGATTTGAGGGATTTGAAGAGTTCCATGTGGAAAAACATTAAACGACGTTTGTTTACAAAAAATATAAACTTTTCAAAACTGAAAAACAATGTTATACTGTATATGATTGATTAAAATAAATAAAATAAGGTTCTGGGTTCAGTCCTTGGATTGAACCTGGTCTGTTTCTGTGTGGAGTTTGCATGTTCTTCTCATGTTCGCACAAAAATTAGTCTGCCTTCAGGCCCAGGTCCCCCTTGTAAAATATCTGTGATATCCTTGGGATTTGACTGGTTGAATAAAGTTTAATAATAATAATGATAAAAAATAAAAGTATGCTGAAGTAGTTTTAGTCCCAAAACTTTGGGAAGAAACTGAACAGGAACCCAACAATGTTTAGACGTAAGCTAGTTATTTAAACTTGGGGTGAAAGAGGTGACAGCACTTTTAAAAATAAATTCAACTTTCCTTTTCATATATGTCCAATTTTTATTTAAAAAAAAAAATACAAATTAGAGACACTTCTCTCCCTGTAGAGACCCTTTGCATAAACGTTGGATTGAAGTAAATCTGTTCTTCTCGTCCACAATCTTTCTTTAGGATGGTCTTCACCCCCCCGCAGCCTACGAGCCCGAGCCCCTCGCTCAGTACGGCACGCTGGACGTTGCCTTCGAGTACGACTCCAGCGAGCAGGGGCTGGCGGTCACCGTCACCGCAGCAACCGACATCCCCGCCCTCAAACAGATGGGCAACATCTCGTGGCAGGTCCACCTGGTGCTGCTGCCCACCAAGAAACAACGGGCGAAGACGGGCGTGCAGAAAGGCCCGTGTCCCGTTTTCACCGAAACGTTCAAGTTTTCCAGGGTGGAGCAGGAGGCCCTGGCGGACTACGCCGTTCGCTTCCGCCTGTACAGCATCAGACGGATGAAAAAGGAGAAGGTCCTGGGGGAAAAGGTGTTCTACCTGACTAAGCTAAACCTGCAGGGGAAGATGGCGCTACCTGTCACTCTGGAGCCGGGCTCTGAACTTACAGTGGGAACACGTTTTTTCTCTTTTACTGCGCAGAGTTCACTTTTCACTGGTCCTTGTCCTTAATCCTGCCTGTGTTTTATTTCTGCCAGGGCTGCAGCTCTTTGGTGAGCGTTTCTCGCAGTGCAGGAGCTCTGTCCTACCGCTCCACTGAAGATACGTCACTGCCAGAAATCCTCCTGGGTCTCATCTACAACTCTGCCACGGGACAGCTATCAGCTGAGGTCATCCAGGGAAGCCACTTCAAAACTACAGCGTCTGATAAACCCGTCAGTAAGTACAAATACTCACACACCGAAACTTGTACATGTATAGACACCAGTGTCCTCCTGTAGAATTCATTTTTTCCTGAGTTGTACTGGTTAGAGTTGTCAAGACAGTTACCACTGGGAATTTAAATCCAGGCAAATACTCCACACTAACTGTTCACACTGGAAACACTGGTTCCTCAAACTGAAACCTTTAGGATCATTTAACATGCAAATAGAAAATTTGGGAGAACATATTAATTTTTTTATACCGGTACATACATTTATTTAAATGTATCAAAAGGTTAGGTAAAAGTGGCAACATGTTAAGTAGAAGCTGAATTTAACAAAGGGCTAGCTAAAAGCTAAAGGAACAAAGGCTTACGAGAAACTAAAAAAAGCAAAAGGCTATCTAGAAGCCGAAAAAGGCTAGCTGTTCAAATGTTAAAAGTAACGCAAGACTAGCTAAAAACTAAAAGCAAAATGATAACTAAAGCTAAAAGTAGTAAGCCTACCTGTAGTTTAATTAGCATAAGGCTTAGAGGTTGTAGAGTTGTAGCAAAAAGTGGCTAAATGCTAGCTAAATGTAACAAAAGGCTTGCTAAAAGTAGCAAAGCAATAACTGCAAGTTAAAAATAGTAAAAACACTAGCTACAATTAGCAAAATGCTAACAAGAAGCTAAAAGTAGCAAAATGTTTGCTAAAAGGTAGCACATTTGTAACTAAAGTAACAAAAGACTAGCTATAAACTAAAAGCAAAATGATAACAAAAGTTAAAAGTAGTAAAAGCATACCGTAGTTTAATTAACATAAGGCTAGCTAAGAGTTGTAAAGTTGTAGCAAAAAGTGGCTAAATGCTAGCTAAATGTAACAAAAGGCTTGCTAACATCTAAAAGTAGCAAAGCAATAACTGCAAGTTAAAAATAGTAAAAACACTAGCTACAATTAGCAAAATGCTAACAAGAAGCTAAAGGTAGCTAAAGGTTTGCTAAAAGGTAGCACATTTGTAGCTAAAGTAACAAAAGACTAGCTATAAACTAAAAGCAAAATGATAAAAGTTAAAAAGTAGTAAAAGCATAGTTTAATTAACATAGATAAGAGTTGTAAAGTTGTAGCTAAAAGTGGCTAAAGGCTAGCTCAATGACTAAAAGGCTTGCTAAAATTAAAAGTAGCAAAGCAATAATTGCAAGCTAAAACACTAGCTATAATTAGCAAAAGGCTAACAAGAAACCACAAGTAAAAAAGCTTTGCTAAAAGGTAGCAGATGTGTATCTAAAGTAACAAAAAGCTAGCTGATAGCTAAAAGAAACAAATTTAAAAAAACAAAAGGCTAGATACAAGCTAAAAGTAGTAAAAGGCTGTTCAAAAGTTAAAAGCAACAAAGGCTAGCTGAAAACTAAAGGCAAAATAACTGAAGCTAAAAGTAGTAAAAGCCTAGTTTAATTCGCTTAAGAGGTTGTAGAGTTGTAGCTAAAAGTGGCTAAAGACTAGCTAAATGTACCAAAAGGCTTGCTAAAAATTAAAAGTAGCAAATGAGAAGCGAAATGTCTTCAGCTGCAGAACAGAAGTCCAGTTGTTTTTTGCTTTTAATCTTGTTTGGAATTAAAAGCAGCAAAGCAATAACTGCAAGCTAAAAGTAGTAAAACGCTAGTTATACAGTAATTAGCAAAAGGCGAACAAGAAGCTAAAAGTAGAAAAAGGTTTGCTAAAAGGCAACAGATTTGTAGCTAAGTCAATTCGGTTTATTTATGTAGCGCCAAGTCACAACAGAAGTCGTCTCAGGGCACTGAACAGAAACATTCATATATAAAAATAATAATTTAACATTATTTATCTGAGGAGCAGACTGTTTTGAATTTAACTCCATCAAAGACTCTCATCTTGAGCAAGCATGAAGGCGATAGTGGAAAGGAAAAACTCCCTAATGGGAAGAAACTTTTAGCAGAACCAGTCATCTGCTTCAGCCAGCTGGTTGGGTAGGAACAGATACATGCTAAAGTAACGAAAAGCTAGCTGAAAGCTAAAAGTAGCAAAACAATACCTAAAAGCTAAAAGTAGCATAAGAAGACAAAAATTGAGTGAGTATGATGAAGAATTTCAAGTAGAACCGTGTTTTTTAATGAATGGAAGAGATCTTAGGCGACACGGTGGCTCAGTTGGTAGAGCTGTTGCTTCTCAGTGTGAAGGTCGCTGGTTCAAATCCCAGTCTGGGACCTTTCTGGGTGGAGTTTGCATGTTCTCTCAGTGCATGCGTGGGTTTTCTCTGGATACTCTGGTTTCCTCCCACAGACCAAAACATGCATGTTAGGCTGATTGGTAACTCTAAATGGTCTGTAGGTGTGAGTGAGACAGTGAATGGTTGTTTGTCTCTATGTGTCCCTGTGATGGACTGGAGACCTGTCCAGTGTGTCCCCTGCCTCTCGTGACCCGAAAAGTAAGAAGCGGGTAAAGATAATGGATGGATGGAAGAGATCTTGCATAATACTTGTAAATAAAATTTAATATTTTGAAACATCTAGAAGTCAAAACCAAAAGTCCTACTGATTGTCTCCTGAACGAGCAGAACGTTTCGCTGAACGGTTAAAATATCACTAAGTGTGAAGTAATTAGTGCAGAAAGGTAAAAATCAGGAAAGCCGTGTGAATGCAGAGTTAGCATATATGTTTAATCACTGACACTTTTTTTTAGTATTTGTTAGTTGAAACGTGTAGCAGCACACTTTAACAACAATTTAACTTTAAACATCTGAGCAGCCAGCTGAAGCTTCTTCTGCACGTCCTGAATACCACGCACCTTCACTTCCTGCTCTTTAAACTGCCTCTCTGTCTTCTTTCCTACGGTGTGTGTGGCGTGGTGTGTGTTCATCAGACGATCTGTTTTGTTGTGTAAAACACTTCGTAGGGGGACAGCTGTACATCATGAGAGGTAAGAAAACAGCCAAACATAATCAAACTTTTTTAGAACAACAGATGTTGTGTGCTGGTGAAGATTCTCAGTCGTCCAGGACATGATCAATCAAAAAAGGCATTCAATACAGAAACAACTGGACTTTATTTGTAACAGAAGACGTTTCGCTTCCCATCCGGGGAGCTTTCGTAGGAGCCAAGATGGTGTAGTGGCAGGGCTTCCGACTTGGGACCCGAAGGACGCGGGTTCGCGCCCCGGCCACTACACACCTTGGGGTGTCTATGAGTGCACACCTAATTCTCCAGCTCCCCGGGCGCTTTCTGGCTGCTCACTGCACCACCTGGTGGTGGTTGGGTTAAATGCAGAGACGAATTTCGTCTGTGTATGGGAAACATACACAGATGACAGAAAAAGACATTGGCCCTCATGCAAGAACCGTTCGTACGCACAGATTTGTTCTTAAACTGTGCGTACGAGTGATTTAGGATCATTTGTGGCATTCAACAATGTTTTCGTATCCTAAGATTTTTTTCAGATACGAACAAAATTTACGTGTGGTCCAGACCTGTCGTATATTTTAGGAACGTCAGTCTGCTGTCATCCAGATGGAATTTCCCCACTAATAACTTCATATTTCGTTATTTAGAAAATATTTGGGGTTTAAAAAAATCACGCACCATAATTATTCTTGACAATAGGTTATTCTATTTGAATTAGAATTATAATTTTAAAGGGGACCACACTTGCAAAATTCACTTTTTAATGTTTTTTTTTTACTCAACTTTGGGTATTTACTTCATAAAAAAACAGTCCTTGTGCCAAAAAAATGCACCCAGTGGTTTATTTACTCTAAGTAGATTTATTTTACTGTGATACAAACGGTTCGTTTTAAAATACGCTCGCATGTGACGTCACAAGCGAGAGGACAACCCACCACAACCTGAGTCCAGCCCCTCACCTAGCAACCCCTGGTTAGGCTCAACCCACTTCTGTATTAAACACATGACTGTTGTTTTTCATGATTTCATCTCATCTTTTGTTTATATGTTCTTAATTTCATGTGTACAGCACTTTGTTGCAGCTGTGTTTTTTTTAAATGGCTTTATAAATAAAGTATAATTGTTATTTTTATGTTTTAGTTCAATTTTTAGTGTATTTGCGATCGCTCCCAACGCGCAGCCGGCAAAAATTAAACGAGCGGACCCCCGGCGTAGGGACCGGCGGCAACGGGACCCTCTTCTGGCGCGATGGAGCGGAGCTTCAACTGTACAGCCTCGCTGCAGCCTCGCAGCAGCCTCACAGCAGCGAGGACCTTCTCCTTACGGATTAATTTACGGGAGACACTTGGTGAACTTTGTGTTGTCTTGACTGGAACAGCGATAACTCCCAAAATCGCCGCGTGCAACGAGCGGAGCTGGCGAACACCGGAAGAGGAACAAGCTAACATTAGCATTGGATTCGGGTGGTCTCATGCTAAAAGGAGCAGCAAATTGCGGCGCGCTCAGACGGGTTTCGGTAAGTTATCTTAAGCTAGCACTAACAGTAAGTCAAATGAGTAATAAAAAAAGAGCTAATTTTAAAACAACAACACATTACAGATACTGGCTGTGCAGAGGGCGTAAACAGATCTATGAAGGGCGTGGACTTCAGAACTTGTATCAGAAACCGGTCGTTCAAAACGAAAGTTAAAAATGGCAGAATTAAAAAGGGTATAATTAATTATCTAAGAATTATTCTGTGTATTAAAATGAATTAATATTGTCAAGATAGCACACAGACATAACATAAAATTTTTAAAGACCTATATGTGGTCTCCTTTAAGTTTAATTTGTCTGGTGTGTCGCGCAGGCTTCAGTGAGTCGTGCGCTCCCCTTGGTCATCAAAGCCCTCCTCATATTAACACCCAGGTACATAAAATTCCCATACACCGCCGCAGAACAAGTACGAATTAAGACTGATTTTCATGCTATTGCTGGACTGCTGTGCCAAACACCATCGGAGCAATAGATTATTATATCTGATTCGAAATATAACCTGCAGAATGTGGTTGCGCGATGACCAGGAGGAGCGCGCATGACTCATTTGTGCTGCAAAACATGTTGGCACGCGTCTTGCAGCGTGGCATTTATTGTCCATCCATCTCGGTAACGCAGACTATTCCTTGACCACCTCCTGTCCGTGCTGCGGCGAGACGTTTGTTTGAAGCCATTTTCAGATCAAACCATTTATTCTTGATTTCTGATACTGTACGACCCACGGGAGACACAACATATGCACTACAATATTAATATGAAGTTAACTGTAGTTTCGAGACATTTTAAAATGCTTCTGTTCAAAAACACATCCGACACTTGCGGGGGGGTGGGGGGTAGCGGTGCGCTCTTCTGAATAAGTGAAACTATAATGTAACACAGTTGTTTACACTAAAATAAAAAATATTTGACCATCCGACACTTGCGGTAGCGGTGCGCGACTGAGAGCAGAACTTCAATCTCCGAACGCGTGAAGTTCTTTTTACTTCTTGATTTTGAATGAATGGACACTTCCTGCTGTCAAAAGGCAGGAAACGTGGCCTTATATGGTGTTTTGAGGGGTGGGAATTATGTAAATGACCTCTCCGCGAGCACGCGCAGGTGGATAGAACAGGTGGGATTCATTAAATTTACGCAGCTCGTTTACACACTTTTCCTGTGGATAGGAGAGTTTGTTGAATCTGACGTGGCATGTTCGTACGAACAAAAGTAGGAGAAATTTAGGATAAAAATACGAACATGTTCGTGCATGAGGGCCATTATTATTATTATTTATCAATTCAATGAGGAGACTGTGTGCGAGAGAGAAGTTATAAGCAGGCTGGGCCACTGATATGCACCAACCTTTGTAAATTGGAAGCTAACACACACACATACTTGGGATAACACGTACCTGTGACCCATTCAAAGTTCAGTTCAGAACTTTCTAAAACTTATGGTGCGGCCCTGCAGCTGATTCCCAGACGTTTCTCACCTGATGAGAACAGAGGAGCTTTGTTTGTGAATTAGACTAACAAAGACTTTGACAGGTCCCTGCTATCAATGTGTGAAGTGTGATTTGTCAATTTACATACAGTAGGATGTGTGTGTGTTTTCTGTAAGGTCTGCTTTCACACATTGAACTTTGATTGGGTCACAGGCATGTGTTATCCCAAGTACAGTATGTGTGTGTGTTAGCTTCCAATTTACATAGGTTGGTGCGTGTCAGTGGCCCAGCCTGCTTATAACATCTCTCTGTCTGTCTGTCTGTCTGTCTGTCTGTCTGTCTGTCTGTCTGTCTGTCTGTCTCTCTTTGAATTGATAAAGCTCCCCGGATGGGAAGCGAAACGTCTTCTGTTACAAATAAAGTCCAGTTGTTTCTGTATTGAACACCTTTTTTGAACAGATGTGGATTGGAGCCGTTATTCCCGACTGCATTTCTACAGGGGCTGGCCATAAAACTAGAATATCATAAAAAAATTGATTTATTTCAGTAATTCCATTCAAAACATGAAACTTGTATGTTATATTCATTCATTACACAGACTCATATTTCTTTTAATGTTGATGATTATAACTGACAACTAATGAAAACCCCAAATTCAGTATTAGACAATTAGAATAATGAATGAATAGAATATAAAAGTTTCACTTCCTGAATGGAATTACTGAAATAAATGAATTTTTTCATGATGTTCTTATTTTATGACCAGCACCTGTAAATATGATCACCTTATTTGATTGAATTTGTTTTTTTTTTGTATTTAAATGCAGCTCTGCTTTAAATGTTAGGTGCAGTACTCGGGTGTAACCACTTGGTGGCACTGCCTCACCTCTCTCCTGCCTCCTTTCCAGACACCTACGTGAAGCTCACCATGCTGGACTCCAAGGGCAAAGAGATGTCCAAGCACAAGACGGCCGTGTGCCGCGGCCAGCCCAACCCCGCCTACAAGGAGACGTTCGTCTTCCAGGTGGCGCTCTTCCAGCTGTCGGAGGTGTCGCTGGTGGTGACGGTGTTCTGCCGGCGGAGCAGCATGAAGCCCAGGGAGAGGCTGGGCTGGGTCTCCCTGGGCAACAGCAGCACCAGCGAGGAGCAGCAGACCCACTGGACAGAGATGAGGGAGGCGGAGGGTCAGAAGGTCTGCCACTGGCACACGCTCACAGACACATAGACGCATTTCGAAGACCACGACCTACAAGAGCGCTCCCTGGATGCTCGGAGCCGCATCGCAGCAGACGTGTTCGTGAGGATGGGATCAGTTCCCAGTCTTTACTGCCAGACTGCGTGGACACCCTATAATCTGCTTTTCTCTGAGGCAGGACGTGACTTCAGGGGGTGTGTGGTGGTGGTGGTGGGTGTGTTAAAACTCCAAACACTACAAAGACCCACATGGAAACCGTTACCGTTTTTATTCGTAGCGACATCCGCATGATCATTAACGGTTTACAAGAACAAGGTGATTCTGTGATTGAATCATGGACCAAAATCTTCTTCCAGAATTTAATGAACACCAGCATACCAGACATTTATTTATGAGTCAGAGCCACGGAGGAAAAAAAAAAGAAGAAGAGAGGACTGTTACAAAACATGCTGCAATTATCCCTACAAGCTCTGCACCGTGTGTTTACAACCACGCCACTTTATGCAAACTGCTTGATCGGCCCCTTTATGTTCCTGGAGCATTTCAGTCATCTAAAGGACATTCAACACTTTTTTTTATTTTTTTATTTACAGGTAGTCCTCAACTTACGATGTAGATCCGTTCCTACGCGGCGGCGTAAACCGATTTTCGACGTAAGTCGGAATATACGTACATACTGCACCATATACATGTACAGTACTGTGTTTTACCAAGCACTTAGCCTATCCTAACACAGTACCCTACATAACTATCAAAAAACACATACGTTTGAGAGCCATAATGAAGGGCAAAAAGAGTTAATGGCCTACCAGGATGCGGTTGACGCCATTCTCCTCGGTCCATCCGCTGTACCTGTATTCCATTTACGACGTAAAACCGCATTCACAGTACAGTACAGTATTCCTCGGTCGCAGCACCGCGTACAGTACAATATTTTCCGCCACCGCACCGCGTAAAGTACAATATTTTCCGCCGCTGCTTTACGTTTACGACGTAAAACCGGTCCATCTGCCATATTCCGCATTCCGTTTAAGAGGTAAAACCACGTTCACAGTACTACAGTGCAGTGTATTCCTCCACCGCTACGTTTACAACGTAAAACCGGTCCATCTACCGTATTCCGCATTCAGTTTACGATGTAAAACCACGTTCACAGTACGGTTTTGTTTTTTGAATGTCCAGAGGACCAGACTTAGCTTTTTTAGAGAACAGTGCAGTATTCCTCCGCCGCTACGTTTACGACGTAAAACCGCGTTCACAGTATACAGTGCACCCTGGTTCACTCCAGCACTCCGCTCCCTGAAAACCAAAGGTCGACGGCTAGAGCGTTTTTATAAAAAGTCCGGTCTCACAATTCACAAGGAACTTTATGCAAACCACATCATCCATTACAAGAACAGTATTTCTCAAGCCAAATCCAGCTACTTCTCTGACATCATCAGTTCCAATGTTGGTAATTCAAAACATTGTTCTCTCTCCTCCACCGTTCTGTCTCATCTCCTAACTCTCTACCCTCTCACATGGTTTCCACAGAATTTTGCAACTCCCTGATGTCATATTTCAATGAAAAGATTATTTCAATTCATAAACACCTTGGACCAAATACTGCCCCCAACATCCATGTTGAACTCCTCTCCCTCCCTCCCCTGCTGATAACATTGCTGACATTATCAACAAGTCCAAGTCCTCATCCTGTCAACTTGACCCCTTCCCCACAGTTCTTGTTAAATCCTGTCTCCCATCTCTGCTCCCTATCATCACTAATATCATCCACTCCTCCCTGACCTCTGGCATTGTTCCCACAGCCTTCAAATCTGCTGCCATCACCCCCATCATCAAGAAACCAGGTCTTGACTTTACCAACTTCAATAATCTTCGTCCGATCTCCAATCTGCCCTTCATCTCCAAGATTCTTGAAAAAACTGTTGCTAGTCAACTTCACTCACACCTGTCCAACAACAACATTTATGAAGAGTTTCAATCTGGATTTCGCCCCCACCATAGCACCGAAACAGCCCTAGTAAAAATTACTAACGACCTTCTTCTTGCTGCTGACTCTGGTCTTCTGTCCATCCTCATTCTTCTTGATCTAAGCTCTGCCTTCGACACCATCTGTCATTCTATCCTCCTCAACAGACTAACCTCCATTGGCATCTCAGGTACCCCGTTAGACTGGTTCACCTCCTATCTCTCTGACCGCACTCAATTCATTCAGCTTAAATCCTTCCGTTCCCAGTCTTCCCCTGTCTCCACGGGTGTCCCCCAAGGCTCTGTCCTCGGACCCCTCCTCTTCATCATTTACCTCCTTCCTCTAGGTCACATCTTCCGCAAATACGGCGTCCATTTCCACTGCTATGCTGATGACACGCAGCTCTACTTGTCATCAAAACCTAACTCCACCCACCCACCCTCCATCCTCACAGACTGTCTCAACGAGCTAAATCACTGGTTTTCTAACAATTTCCTTCAACTAAACAGCAACAAAACAGAAATCATTCTTGTTGGTACCAAAAACTCTTTTTCAAAATCAGAACATCTTCTCGTCCCCCTTAACAACTCTCTTCTATCCCCCTCCCCTCAGGTCAAGAGCCTCGGTGTCATCCTCGACACCACTCTCTCCTTCACCTCACACATCAACAATATTACTCGGTCTGCCTATTTCCACCTCCGTAATATTAACCGTCTCCGTCCTTCTCTCACACCCCGCTCCACAGCCATCCTGGTGCACAGTCTTGTGACTTCCCGTATTGACTACTGCAACTCCCTTCTCTACGGCCTCCCCAACAAATCTCTCCACAAGTTACAGATGGTCCAGAACTCAGCTGCCCGTGTCATCACTCAAACCTCCTACTATAACCACATCACTCCTGTCCTGCAGCAGCTCCACTGGCTCCCGGTTAAATCACGCATCATCTTCAAAATTCTACTCCTCACGTTCAAAGCTATCCACAACCTTGCCCCTCCTTATCTATCTGACCTCCTACAAATCTCCATCCCATCACGCTCTCTCAGATCCTCCTCTTCACTACATCTCCATGTACCCTCTGCCCGCCTCTCCACCATGGGGAGCAGGGCCTTCACCTGCTCTGCCCCTCACCTCTGGAACGCTCTACCACCAGACCTTCGAAACACCACCTCCCTTTCTCTGTTCAAGACAGCCCTGAAAACACATCTCTTTAGACTAGCTTATCACTAACTTTACTAAATGTATTTTTATTATCTTCCATTTTATATCCTTTATGTATTTTATATTTCAATTTGTCACTGATAATGTTTGAACTGTATTGGTTTGTTAAGTGTCCTTGGGTGTCCTGAAAGGCGCTTTTAAATAAAATGATTATTATAGTATTCCTCCGCCGCTACGTTTACGATGTAAAACCGGTCCATTCGCCGTATTCCGCATTCAGTTTACGACTTAAAACTGCGTAACTTGGCTTCTCAAAATATATACATTTTTTTTAATGGGAGATGCGTCGTAACCACGAAACGTCGTAACTCGAGGACTACCTGTACATCAAAACTATGCATCTAATGCCACTTAAAGCAGGAGGGAGGCCCCTCTTTCTCCTGAGCTTGCAGAGTTCATTACACAACTGGACGCAGCAGCTCTGCATTCTTCCTTCCCGTGCAGCTCACCGCTCAGCCTTCTGACTCCTCAGCCATGTTCGTTCATGTAGAAACACGGCGCCCCGCGCTGAGGACCAATTTGCAATAAACCGGGCTGTCTGAGTCAGAGCCGACCCGACAGCCTCAGCTGTGAAGTGAGTTGGGGGAAACGAAGAGAAATTATTTTTTTATTCAATGTACCATTAAATAAAGGCTGAAAGTACAACTGGGATTGGTGGTGTGA
This sequence comes from Garcialebias charrua, assembly GCA_038048925.1. Taxonomy (NCBI): domain Eukaryota; kingdom Metazoa; phylum Chordata; class Actinopteri; order Cyprinodontiformes; family Rivulidae; genus Garcialebias; species Garcialebias charrua. Next base: position 29,239 of record JBBPBX010008581.1, read on the forward strand.
TATTCTACTCATAGGGTTTTATTCTGGGATGAGTTTAAGAAAATTTCCCCGGAGGACAAAAACTCCACAGTCCCACCCTCTCTCAGCTGGTTCGGTTCGAGAGGCGTGAGGAAACGGGTTTTTCTTCGTCAGCGTGACGTCTCGTTGGAAGCTTCGTCCGCAGCAGACGCACGTTTCCCTGCTGGAACGAATTCCTGCTAAGTGAAAATTTTTCTTCTTTAGAAGAATACTTTTTTTTGCGAGATTAAACGAAAACAGACGTCCAGCATTCCTGCCACATGTGGCGTTCATTTCCTTTAACAGAGAACTGTTTCTAAAAAGCTTTTCATCACAAATTTACCTTTTATTGAAGTGGTGCGCACAAAGCTGCACTTTGATTTACTGAAGGGGGGGGGGGGCGCGACACGTTACGCATTTTCATTTGTAGCGTTATCTACACAGGATGGATTTTATTGAAACTTTTTGAGGTTTCTACAGCTGATTATCTTTTAGAGCCGGAAAACTGCCGCCCAAAACAGGAAACGCAAAAAAAAAATCCAACCGGTTTCAGATATGGAAATAAAATTTGTGAGTTTGGCGTCATCTCCAACACACACACGTCAACATCTTGCAATATTCCATGAGAATGTCCATAATGTTAAAGTTTGACAGTACTTTTAGAATTCAACAACTTGTGTCCCTGACTACCTCCTGAACTTCTTAAGGGACAAGCATGGGGCCAGGAAAAACTAGTTCCACCCAGGATATAGTCTGATTCAGAACTTTGGTTTGTAGAAAATCTCCAAATAGTTCCATTTCACAGCGAGTAATTTAAAACACTTTAAGTCTCAATGCTGATCTAATTTAAGGTTGTAGATTTGTGCTCAAGAGCAAATACTTTTTTTTAATAAGACCCACCTTTCTCTCACATGACATTTAAAGTTTGGGGCTAAAGTTCTTGTAACTTTAGGAGAACTGAGTTCTCCTGATTCGTGCTCAATAATCCAGGTAGAAAAATCCAACAAAGTTAAGTCAGGTCCTCTGGACGGTTTCTTTTTGTTGAAACGTTTCGTCTTTCATCCAAAAGACTTCATCAGTCCAAGGAGCCTCAACAAACTCAGTCTTATAAATGGCAGCTTCACATAACGGGTCAACCACTAACCATCTGAAACCATCTTAGCTCCATCAAACTGTTAGACCCACTATGTGAAGGTTCCAGGGCTTAATTTGTAAACCGATCAATGCTACAATGCAAACAGACAGCGGGGGTGGGGGGAGGAGTCCTCCCCCAGTAAATTTTGAATAAAGTAGATGCAATTTCCTGCATTTTGGTGTATTTTAATGGGTTACTGTATTAAACATCTAAGTTTACCTACATTTATAAACAACACAGTCAACACTTGCTCTTCTCAAGGGCGGACGTCTCCTCTCAGTCTCCGCTTTGCTTTTGCTTTGTCTTGTCTGTGAAACTGTCTGAGAGCCTCTACAAAATCTTCTGAATCATAACTATGGAATTCAATTTGGTCCGTTGGTCCCTCAACACAACTGATAACATTTCTTCAAAAAGAAGACAGGCTGTAGGCGAGCTGATTTGCCCTGTTGGCATGCACACAGCTGGATATCTCATCGACTTGGAAGACTTGATGATGTGTCTATCTCTGCGGTCATCTGTGGATCTTAAAGCTCCGCTGACATCATCTTTTAACTTTCCATAAAATGGCACAACATATATATATATATATTAAGATTGACCTCTGATCGTTTTTGCTAAAACAATGTGAAATTAATGAAAATTCCTCTCCAAAATAGTTTAAAATTAGCGCCGTTTTTTTACACGGTAAATTCGGGTTTTTCCGGTCACGTGATTGTGACGTAAGATACAGATCTCTGCTCCAACGGCACATTTCATACAATGTAGAAAGATACAAACGCATCCGTCGAATTTAGCCATTTAAAACTTTAGATTTTAGCGATTTGGCTTCAGTTCGTGAAGAAGTTATTTTGAGTGATAAACAACAAACAGCAATGTTTCTTTTGTCCGTGTTGCTTTTTTTTTCAGGAGAGGTTTCACATACATGAAGTGAGCACCAGATGTCAGCAAAGCAGAGCAATCTACAGTGCTCTGTAAGAGTTATCACGATAGCTTTATAGCGAATGTTAGGAAACGCCTTGTGTCTGTGACTTTCCTTCCCTCCATTGATTACGGTGACATTCTCTACATGAATGCTCCTACAAGCACCCTGCGGATGTTGGATGTTGTCTATCATGGTGCACTAAGATTCATAACTGGTTGTGATTATCGTACCCACCACTGCACCCTGTATTCACTGGTTAACTGGACATCATTAACCTCACGCAGACTCTTCCACTGGTACATTTTCATCTTTAAATCACTTCTTGGTCTGCTGCCCTCATACATCTCCTCCTACATGTCTTTACGTGAGTGCAGCTACAGTGTGCGCTCTCAGGACATGATTACCTGCAGTGTTCCGTCAGTGAGGACTGAACTTGGAAAAAGGGCCTTCTCCTACTCCGCTCCTGCTTCATGGAATATCTTACAAAAAGATCTGAAGCTCTCGACCTTGACTTCTCTAAATGGTTTTCAGAATCTGTTGGAATCCTGGCAAAAACCAATGCAGATTTGTTCCTGTCTTTGATTTTATACGTCTACCTTATAATGTTTTGCTAGTTTTTTGATACTAAAAAAATCTTTTGTTTTTTTCTCTCTTTTGTTTTCTATTGTTTATTGTTTAAAGAAATTCTACCACTGCTGTTCATTGTTCTTTAGTTTTAGCAGGTCGCTTTCGTAAATGAGCCCATGAGGTTCAAAAGATTTACCTGACTAAATAAAGGTTGAATGAAAATCGCTAAAATCTAAAGTTTTAAATGGCTAAATTCGACGGATGCATATGTATCTTTCTACATTGTATGAAATGTGCCGTTGGAGCAGAGATCTGTATCTTACGTCACAATCACGTGACCGGAAAAACCCGAATTTACCGTATAAAAAAACGGCGCTAATTTTAAACTATTTTGGAGAGGAATTTTCATTAATTTCACATTGTTTTAGCAAAAACGATCAGAGGTCAATCTTAATATATATACGGTATATGTTGTGCCATTTTATGGAAAGTTAAAAGATTATGTCAGCGGAGCTTTAAGGACACATATTTAATTTGATTTATGACAACATGATTCATGTCTCGAGAAACCAGACTTTTGGCTGAAGGATCAGATCTTGGGGATTTTTTCAGGCACGTTCCATTGGTATGGTCATTTTAATTTGGACATTTTCGGAAGCGAGTGGACCGACACAGACTGAAGGTAGATGTCATTAAAGTTCTGCCTGTCCCCAAAACAATCGTGTTTGTCTGAAATTCTGCTCCCTGACTGGCCTTGACAGGACGTCTTATCGCAACATGCCTGGAGAAGTTTTGTAAACCTGACGCTCTCCCCCGGTCCCAACCCTTCTACTGAGGAATTCCACGGACTTTTCAGAGGAGCTCAGCTGAATAAACATTCTGTCATCATTTCAGGCCTCTGGATTCGCCTTCACATGTGAAACCTCCAGGTGCCTCCTCCGTCTGCTGCCTGCGTATGACAGCCTGGTTTGCTCGGCACTCACCCCCACCACTGTTTTTAGTGGCGGAGATTTTTTTTAAGGGTAGAAGCGGAAATGCTACTTGAAGGGGCCGCTCGTATGAGATATTAAGAAGCTAGTTAAGTGGGTGTTGTGTTTAAAATGAGTGTTTATGTAATTATTTCCAGTTTACATATCCAACATGTTTTCTTTGTTTATAACTTCATTACTACAAAGCCTGAGAGTTACTGGATCCAAGCAAACAATTACTGGAACGCACCCTGTCAAAAGAAGAGTTCCCAGATCCTGTTCCCACAGGATCCAGCTCAAATTACCGTATTTTTCTTACCATAAGTCGCAATATCAATGAACAGGCTTGTTTTCATACATAAGGTGCACCGGATTATAAGGTGCATTGAGCAAAACAAAACAGTCAGATAAGTCAAACTTTATTCAACTCATTCACAGTAACTCAACATTGTTCAGTTGTACCACATAAAATTGGATCGAGGTCAGTGAGCACAACCAGAATTAATACATAAGGTGCATTGGATTATAAGCTGTCGATTTTTTAGAAAATTAAAAGATTTTAAGTGCACTTTATAATCTGAAAATTTACGGTAAGCCCTGGAAGGTGCCATTTATAAGACTGAGTTTGTTGTGGCTCCTCGGACTGATGAAGTCTTAGATGAAAAGTTCCAGCAAAAAGAAACCGTCCAGAGGACCTGACTTAACTTTGTTGGAACACGAGTTATGTTTGCTGTTTCAGCACAAACATGACATCAGACCAGACCAGGTTTTATTAATATGTACAACTTTCAGGGAGACTTGTTCCAATCCAAGTCACAGAAAACCAGTCGTGTTGCTGGTCGTTGAGGGGCGAGGTCGATGGGGAAATCTAGGCCACTGGAGCTCCAGTAAAAACATTCAGGTCTGATGGGGGGTAGCAGCCTGTCTGGATCATTTCATGTGTGGTTTATGAAAAATTACAAGCAGGCGTTTGGATTTGGTCATTTTATCGCACTAATTAAAAATCTGGCTCCTTCAAGGTAAACAGGCCTGGTTTGATATTTATGTTTTACTGGAGGGTCTCAGGAACCACCTGTCTGCAGCTCGTCTCCCCTCCAGTCAGAGAGACCAAATAGTTTTCACTGGCAATGAATTTAATGTGACAGCTCCATCAAGTTCAGGTTAGTGTGGTTAGGAATAATCAAGTACAACATTCAGTCATTTTATTGCATGTCTCAGTCTCAAAAACATCTTTTTCAATAATATCAATAAATATACAGGAACTGTGTGAGTTTGTTTCATAAAAGCACAGAAAACAAGTTAAAAAATTATCTTTTAAGTTTAAATTTCAGGAAAAAATAAATCACAGCTGATGCTGTCAAATGACGTACGTTGGTTTTATAATACATGATGGGTTCAGCTCCAGTGGTTTGACAGAAGTACCGTGCAGGGTGGACCTGATGTACCAGACTGCGATCTTTTTGCAAATGATGCCGTAAAGCTGCAGATATTGTACCTATTTGGCAAAAACAAAACAAGCAAGGGTAAAAGCCAAAGTAGAACCAATTCAGTCAGAGGTGAGGAAGTTCGACTTACAACTCCAATTCCACAAAAGTTGCGTCATCTTGCAACGCCGGGGGAGAAAAAAAAAAGGATTTGTAAATCTTACCCACATTTTACTCACAATGGAGCACAGCAACATCAAATGCTGAAACTAAGCAATGGTGCCATTTCTTTGAACCCCCCCCCCCCAATAATAATAAGGTCAAATTGACTCCAACACTTCCATCAAATGCTTCTGTAAATAGTTTGTCATCCAAAAACAAATCTTTCAAGCTCCATCATGCAAAGAAAATAATGTATGAGCCAAAACTCAATTAAAAAAGATTGGGGGCAAAAATAAAAACTATTCTTAGACAAAAAATTTAAACATTGCTTGGGGAACTGTACTTTAATTCAGAAGACCATGGTTTCCCAAACAAGGTTGACTTTGTTTGAAAGAAATGATCCAGCCTGTTGTCACTGCACTAAAACCATAGATATACGGTAGGATCTGATGTCGTATATCTCCGTATCCTTCACATATACTTATATTTCCGGATATTCCTGGAAATGGACCGCAATGATCCTTAAAAAATCCCAAAATCCGGATACTTATCTTTGGCAGGCCCTTGACAAATAACAGCCACATTTATTTTGGATCTGCCGAAGATAAGTATCCAGATTTGGGGATTTTTTAAGGATCATTGCGGTCCATTTCCGGGAATATACGAACACAGATCCTTCCGTATATCTATGGTTTTAGTGCAGTAAGACCTGCCTCTCTAATGGTATGGGGGTGCATTGATACCTATAGCATGGACAGATTTCACATCTGTAACCATCCAAAGAGCCAGGACTGCTGAACAGCGAGAATCTGACATCAGACAAGAACAGGTCAACATCCTCTGAAAACAGCTGATCTGTTTTATTTTGTTTGCTTTTTAATCAAAGTTCATGCTCAATAATCCAGGTCCTCTGGACGGTTTTATTTTGAAACGTTTCATCTTTCATCCAAAGGACTTCATCAGTCCAAGGAGCCACAACAAACTCAGTCCTACAAGCAGCACACTCACAGTGGGCCAAAAATCACAAGTGGACTTTTTTTAGCATGAACTTTGTTGTTTTGAACCACTTTAGCCATGGCTGCCTCAGATGAGTCGGCTAGAGGGCGGACTCCAGAAACCATCTCATCAACATCAAACTGGTTGGCCCTCTATTCGAGTGTGCTACTTATGGGACTGAGTTTGTTGTGGATGAAGTCTTGGATGAAATATGAAACAATTCAACTAGGGATGCACAATATTGGATTTCTGGCCGATATCCGATATGCCTATATGTTAAAACTTATTTGGCCGATAACCAATACAAATACTGATATTTTTCCCCCTAGACCTACTTACAGGGACTACATAGCTTTCTCTGCTGTGGAATTAGACTACATTATTCTGCATGGTCAGTTTGGCCTGCTACCAAATGCAGATGCCAAAAAGGGGTCTGAAAATGATGCAACATTTCAACTTGGATTATGTTTAATGTCAAATTCATTTATGATATTTACGGTACTCTCTCCAACAAAATGACAACACTCAGTCATACAAAAACAGCACCTTTATATATATAGATCTATATATATAGATCTATATATCTATATATATACGGACTCTATAGAGTGCCTTTTATATCGGTGAGTTATTTTGATGGAATGGCCGATATTTAGCTTTATCGCCAACATTGGCCGATACAGATACCATGTCGATAATATAGTGCATCCCTAGTTTCAACATAAAGAAACCATCCAGAGAACCTGACTTAAGTTTGTTGATCTGTTTTTAGTTGTTTACAGACTTTTAAAACAAGACGGGACGCTGACCCTGTCCCAACTGTTTGACGTGTTGCTGCCAACAAATTCAAAGCTTTTCCACCCCTTAAAAAGTGCTATATGTAGTTTTTAGAACACGCTGGAACTTAGAAAAATTTTGAACAGAGACACGTTTCTGGTCCCTCCCCCTTGCTCTTGGCTGAACTGCAGCTCAGCCTCCATAGCTCCGCCTCCACTGCATGTCCTGTTTCGTGAACGCGCATGTGTGCAGCCGCTGCGATGTTCTGTGTTTATATGTTAATAAAACGTTCTAAAAAATAAAATAAAAACATGGAGCGCTGGTCCAGCACACCAGAACACCAGGAAATCTGCAGAGCCTCGCGCAGCCACGTTGAACCCGAGTTTAATTCGCTCGTGACAAATTCATTCATTTCCTCATCATTTCAGTCATGGAGTCAGCGGAGGAGGAAGCGATCACTTGACTTTTGGCAAAAAAACAAAAGAAAAGTCCAGATCAGGGATGAAGAAGGGGAATTTAATACATTTGTGCCACATACAAAACAGTCCTGCATCGCTTTGCAATCGTGGGGCGTGGGTTAGGGGCGTGAGAGGCTCTGTTTTTATTGGCTGGTTAAAAACTATTGGCTGGTTAACGGCGGGTCACTGTGGGTTTTTAGAAATGCTTGTAGAGAAGCCAGAGGACTATAGTTTTTTTCAGAGATTACTTGTCTAACATCAGTCTGTCAGGAGATAGTGACAGAGTGAAGAAATATGTTAAAAATATATTTTTAGAAAAGTTACATATAGCACCTTTAAAATAGCACAGTCTCTTAATTTAAACAGCTGATGTTTATCGTGTTCCAAAATGAGTTTATGAGATTCGCAAATTGCTGCACTCTGTTTTTATTGACGTTTTACTCAACGTTGTCAGAACTGGGAGTTGTACGTGGACAACCTGAACAAGGCGGGACGTGCCTCATCTTGTGCTGCGAAGAGAGTACAGTATTATTAGAATCTGACAAGAACCTGTGAGCTCTGGGTGATGAAAGAAAAAGAAGTCCAAACACACGAAGACATAATTTGTTGTAGCTGCGGAGTCTTAAAGATTAAAAGAGCCAACATCTTGTTATGCGTTGTTGTATCGGACCCTTTCTTGATGTGGACCATTAACTTCCAGGAACATTGGCAGGTTGCCTGGCAACTGCTCAAGAGCTTAGAAATGTTTCTGACCCGATGCATCACCCCTTCTTTAAAACGAGACGCATCAATTAGTGATTTAAATGTGCCACTAGGTGGTAGTTTTTCCAACTCCCGACAGAGCCAGACTGACCTCTCACCAACAACTTGCTGTGCTTTTAGATTTATTAACCTGGTTTGAAAAGAACAGGACTGATCTCTACCAGAAAACGAGTGTGTACCGCATTTTCCGAATTATAAGTCACACCTTTTTGCCTAATTTGCATGCCCTGCGACTTATAGAGAGGTGAGACCTGTTTATGGATTTTCCCCCATATTTTTAGACCAATTTTTGGCTCAGATATGACCGTTTTTCAATTTTAGCTTAGTTGTCTTTCCTTGTACTTTTTCAAAGCGAAACAATTTAAATCCAGCAGATTTGACCATTACGTGGATTTCTTAAGGAACGGTTAAGCTAAGACACGTTTGCTATAATTTTCAGCAGACGAATAATTGTTTTTACCGTGTTAATCTTGTGAAAAGTCCTTCCGTGCATGCTTCTGTGGTCGTCATTTTCAGCAGGGCAAATGACGCGCTGACGCGTGGCGTAGCGGTGACGCATAATAGATGCGACTTATATAAAGGTGCGACCCGTTTATGGATTTTTCCAATTTATTGACAATACATTAATTGGACAAAGTGACTTAAATAAAGGTGCGACCTATAGTCCAGAAAATACTGTCTTCATCAAATGTGTCTTTCTTTAAGTTTTCAACATTGTTCACTGAAAACATTCTGCAAAATTAGGCACATGGGCCTTTTTTTTTGGTTGATTTTGGCAACTGTGGTGCTTGACGATGGGCAGGTTATGTAAAACTGAACAAAACGACAAATTAACGGCTGGTTTTATTGACGATTGGAGGCATTTTGGTGATGACTGAAGTGAATTCCCTCTTGAGCGCTTCACGCTGTTTAGACATGATTGGGCTGAGCGGTTTAACTCAGATTTCCCCTTAGGCAGGGTTTAAAAATATTCCACTCCACATAGATTTACACATTTAAACATTATTTAAAAAAAGAAAGTTCAATAAAATATGACTGACCGTCAGTGCTTTTCTCACATAGTCGTATAAGAAGTTTAGTTTGTAACTAACTGCTGTCGGTTGAAACTGCTATTCTGTCACTCCATGATCAGGATCAGAGTTGAACTCCAGTGAGTTTCTGTACACCGTTTAAACCGCCTCCTTTAGCAGACGAGGTGCGGATGACTTCTGTAGCTAGTGGTTGGTGATTGAACATGATCGAAAGGCGTGTGAAAAGAGGAGCGGCGTCCACCGAAGAGGATCCGTTTCTTGGCAGCGGCTCCCACTCGAAACTTTCAGCGCTTGTCAGAGCGACCAAAAGCTGTTATGGTTAACTGGTCCATCAGTCTCTGAAAAGTCCGAGCCCCACAAGAAGTTGCCTCTTGTGCGTTGATCCTGCTACCCGCCCATCCATCTTCATCTCCCCTTTGCAGAGGGAGCTCCAGTCCTTCAATCCTTCCAGCTGTTGACTCCGATCCAACACTAGATGAATTTGAAGCACTTAGTCTTATCGTGGGGCAAACGGGTCTTAAACAGCACGGAGTCCACGCGAAACTGCGTGTACAGCAGCGGCATGTAGCCGTACACCTTGACGAAGAAGTTGATGCACTTGTGGCGCTCGTGGAAATGCGAGTCGTCGTGCGAAAGAGCCTGAGGGCAGCCGGGGCAGCGGAACGTCCAACGGGAGGTTACCTGAAGCAAACAGGACATTTATCAAATTTAATTTAAGAACAAACGGTAAGAATTTCTATGCACTCCAGTAATAAAACTCCGGAGAAAGCTCTGCTACTAATTCAATCTTGTATATTATAATTTGTGTGTGGAATATTAAGGTTGTTGGTTTGAGTAACGCTGAGGCAAAGTGAGCAAAAACATAAACTCAAAGTCTGAGGAACACAGAGGCTTAAAGAACTGGATGAACTGTTATGTTTGCAAAGTGAAATATAAACTAATAATCTTGTAATCCAGCATACAGATCAAATGTTCAATCATTCAGAGAATAAATGTGATCTTTAAAAAAGGATGATAAAAAAAAAAACATTTTAAGACAGATCTGATGGATAGTAGTGTTTTGCATACATATACCGGTAGATGGAAAACAGAAAGATGATGCTCCACAATAAAGGTATAGAAGGGGGATCCGAAAAAAAAAAAGGCAAAAACAACTGGACTTTATTTGTAACAGAAGACGTTTCGTTTCTCATCCGAGAAATAAGCTTTTTCCAATTCAAAGAGCGAGAATTGAAAAAGCTTCTCGGATGAGAAGCGAAACGTCTTCTGTTACAAATAAAGTCCAGTTGTTTTTGCCTTGAATGTTTTTGGATTCACCATGTCCTGGATGACTGAGAATCTTCACCAGTATAGAAGGGGGAGTTAATTTGAATGGGAAAAAAAAAAAAAAACCTCTTGTTGGATACTTAAGACATTTTAAATCACTGTCTAGTTAAGAAAAAAGTTATATTTAAAAGAAACAAGTGGTAGTTCTTTGTTCCAAAACATAAACTTCATGGGTTCAGCTTTAACGTTGATGGTACAGTAAACATTTTAATAACAGAGGGAGGAACTCCACCATCCCTTCAGATAAGAAACCTGAAACTAAGAAGTGATTTTTCCACAATAAGACGAGCTGAAGAGCTGCCAGCTGAACGTTTCAGTCAAATACAGTACCGTATTTTCCGCTGTATAAGTCGCATCAGTCCAAAAATGTCTAATAATTGTCGTATAAGTCACATCTATTATGCATCACAGCTGAACACCTGGAAACATGGGCCAAAAATCAAGGGCTGCCAAAATGGCGGCCGTGGGAGCGTGCACGCTGCAGGGGAGGGCTTTAACAAGAATTTAACAATATTAACACTTAAAAAACAATTATTTGTTTGCTCGAAATTATAGCAAAGGTGTGTCTCAGTTAGACTTTTCCTTAATAAATGCACTTTAATGGTCAAATCAGTTGCATTTCGCCTGGGCGGCGCAGCGAAATGCAGCTGATTTGACGTTTGCTCCAGGAGTTACAGAGCGAGACAAAGGTGGCTTTGTATGGCAAGCCAAGTGTCTCATTAATAGCCATTTTTACCCATTAATGAGACACTTGGCTTGCCATATTAGTCAAGGGCCCTCTAGCAGCTGGAAATGTTAAAGTTGAATATTTTTCATGTCAGAATGAAGCAAATTGTCAAATCTCAGCCAAAAGTTGGGTTAAAAATATTGGGGGGGGGGGGGATATATTAGTCGCTTCAGTGTATATAAGTCACAGTACTTGCAAATGTAGGCAAAAATGTGCGACTTATACAGCAAAAAATACGGTACTAAAAATTTAATGGATGTAAAAAAAGAGGTAACTTTTTACGTCTTACAGAATTAGTAAGGTGTTTTTATTGCCTTAACCACACTTTAGCCACTTAAACCCTTTAGTTGTTTTGAAACTGTAGACTTAAGAGGAAGTCAGATCTTGTTAAACATTTCATAAACTGCCTATAACTAAATCATAAATTATCACTTTCTGCAGAAAAGGGGATACATCTGTGTGAATCTGTTAATTACTAAAGTATCTCATACGACAGGACAAATGTTAATGAAACCTTCAGAAAATAATTAAATGTTTGCCTACAACTGGTTAGGTTTGAGAGTCAACCAAATTCAAGAAGCCTGTCAAAGCTCTTCAACATTAGCCAACACCAAATGTGTATCAGTTCCACAGATAAACTGAAACTTGATGTGGTTGTAGCCGAGTCGTCCACAACACTTAAGAGCAAAATTTCAAGGTTTGACCAAAAATGGCTAAAACTCAGTCATTTTTTAACTTAAGATGTCTAAAAATCTGATTTATTTATGTTTTTTAGAAACGTTGACATGCAGGCAGGATGGAAAACTCTTCAAAGACCTGCTGTAGAGTTGGCGTCAAAGGTGCTTAATGTTTTGCTGGTGCTCCTTTCAGCTGGAAGCACCAGAGCTGCTATTTTTTATTTATTTTTTATACATGGAGCTCTGTTTCTTTTAGCACAAAGTCAGACATTCGTTTAGATGCACTTTTACAAGATTCTCCTTTCAGAACAAGCCGAGCAGACCCATTACAGAGTCAGCGTTTCAAACAGAAGGAACTAATGTTAGCTCATCAACCAGCGAGCAGCAGAAAGCTGACAATGCAGCCAAGTGTAAAACAGCTGCCTCAGTCTGGGAAAGTAGGAACCTGCTTCGGTCTGAAATTAAGAGACGTGCCGTCTAAAAATGACTGGTAAGCCTGTCACTGTGCTAATGTGCTACCCATAAATACACAAAAAGCTGTAAGCTAAGGAAGAACTGGACAGAATGTGTGTATACAGTGGATTTCACCAGAGATGTGTAAAAATCAACTCCTTTTAATTTGCCTTATTAGGTTTAAAAGAAAGAAATATGTCCCCCAATTGATTAAAACTACAGACTTTCCCCAAATTCATTATTCACAAGGTGTTCTCACAGTCAAGTGCTGCCTTGCAACAAACCCTCCCCCTGAATATTACAGCTTAAAGCGAGAGCCGCCATGACGTTTTCAACAGCTTCCGGGGGTTTGATTGCTAAAATTATGAAAACATAAATATGCTCTCCTGTGATAAATGTCCTTTCAATAAAAATCAAGGAGAAAACTGAGGCGTAACGCACCAATTCGATTGTGCGTTTTTGATTTATGTTTTGTCTGCGGGGATATTAGATTTGCTGGTTTGAGTAATGGTCAGGGGGAAAAAACAAAACAAAAAATACTGCATAGATTCTGAGGTGGACACAGAAGCCGACCTTGATGGGAGGTTTGCGGGTGATGTGAGAAACCAGGAAGTTCATGGCAATGTCCTCGCAGTTTATGTACTCGTCCACCATGTCCCTGATGGCCTGGGGCATCACGTAGGAGTACAGGTATGCATAGTACTACAAGACAAAAAGACTGAATGACTGAGAAAGCAATAATCTGCAGCTTTTTTTGTTTAATGGGAGGATGCTGGTTCTGACCTTATGGAAGAAGGCAGCTCCGGTCAGGACCATGGAGAGCTCACAGGAGTAGTTGGAGTTGTAGAGCCAGGACTGGTGGTTGACGTCCCAGGCGTGGTACCTTCCAGGAAAACCCACGATGCGATCTCTGGCCTCACGCCACACTCTGAGCAACACCATCAAACACAAAAAGTCTTTCATTTCCACTCAAACACGGCTGAATAAATAATTTTCTGGAAGGAGTTATTGCAGAAATTTGACACATTTTCCTCACTGTTGCTAGTCTGGCTTTTAAGGAACCATTTGTGCATATTCATCCATTTAAAATCTACTGGTTGCTCCAAATTAACGTTGTGATACGCACCTAAAAACAGTTTTAGACACTGGTTATAACAAAAGCATCTCTCTTGGCTGACATTAAGACACTGCAGCCCTGCTCAGTGCTTCAGTTTATCAGATGAGATACTTGGAACTGCTCCTGCAGACCCAGGAGACCCCAGAAAGCTCAAAAAGCAATTTACTGTCCCGAACGAGTTCATGTGAAACCACTTAAACGCCTAAGATACTCGGCTGTGGCACAACTTTTCCTCGGCTGGAATGGAAGTATGAAAACATTCCTAAGTAATTCAGGGGGAGTTTGAGATAACTCATCACAAATGACCTAGCACACACACACAAATATACTTGTCTGGACAAGCTGCCATGCCACCGTACGCTGATTTGGGGGAGAAAAAAAAAGGTAAAACAAAAACTAAATACATATACAACACTATGTCAAATGTTTAATTGGAATAAATATAGCCTTTCAAATGTAATTAATCCAAGTGTTGTGCAAGATGCAGACAGCATGTGCTGTTTATGTGTTGCGTCCTGTTATCTCTCTTTGTTTTCATTCTCTGTCAGATTCAGGGATTTCAAGAATGTCATGTTTTCTTTTCCTTTTTTTGTTGTTAAGTTTTCCTTCGCAGAGATAAAAAATCTATGTCAGCTTTACAACATTACTGTTTAAGCACTTCTGACCAAAAGTTTTATGTACAAGAGCATCTGATGATCATTCCAATAAGTTTGTCTTGTAAACGGAGTATAGGTCTTTGTTAGTTAAAACAAAATCCCTTTTAAAATTTCTTCTGGCATGAAGCAGTTTTTAGTTGATTAACTGTTTAATCACAGATGAGAAATAAATAAATACACTGTAAATAAATAAAATAAATAGTTTTCATTAGGATTATACATAGGCCTGTCACGATAAATTTTGCTGGGCAATTAATTGTCTCAAATTATTGCGATAAATGATAATATTGTCTGAAATTTGACAATAATTAATAATTGTCAAATTGAAGAAGAAATGTTTGTTAATTTTTGTGTGTAGTACTTTTTTTGAGCACTGGATGACAGTATAAGACTAAATCGAAGGATGGATAGTGATGGAGGGTCCGTCGGATAGTCGAACCTCGGATTCAGGAGGAGCAGTGTGGTTTTCGTCCTGGTCGTGGAACACTGGACCAGCTCTACACCCTCAGCAGGGTCCTGGAGGGTGCGTGGGAGTTTGCCCAACCAGTTTACATGTGCTTTGTGGACTTGGAGAAGGCATTCGACCGCGTCCCTCGGGGGGTTCTGTGGGGGGTACTCCGGGAGTATGGGGTACCAGGCCCTTTGATAAGGGCTGTTAGGTCCCTGTACGACCGGTGTCAGAGCTTGGTCCGCATTGCCGGCAGTAAGTCAGGCTCGTTTCCGGTGAGAGTTGGACTCCGCCAAGGTTGCCCTTTGTCACCGATTCTGTTCATAACTTTTATGGACAGAATTTCTAGGCGCAGCCAAGGTGTTGAGAGGATCCGTTTTGGTGACCTTAGAATCGCTTCTCTGTTTTTTGCAGATGATGTGGTCCTACTGGCTTCATCAGTTCGTGATTTACAACTTTCACTGGAGCGGTTTGCAGCCGAGTGTGATGCGGCCGGGATGAGGATCAGTTCCTCCAAATCCGAGGCCATGGTCTTGAGCCGGAAAAGGGTAGCATGCCCTCTCCGGGTCGGGGAGGAGGTCCTGCCCCAAGTGGAGGAGTTTAAGTATCTCGGGATCTTGTTCACGAATGAGGGAAAACTGGAGCGTGAGATCGATAGGCGGATAGGTGCAGCGTCCGCAGTGAAGCGGGCGCTGTACCGGTCTGTCGTGGTGAAGAGAGAGCTGAGTCAAAAGGCAAAGCTCTCAATTTACCGATCGATCTACGTTCCCACCCTCATCTATGGTCATGAGCTTTGGGTTATGACCGAAAGAACAAGATCTCGGATACAAGCGGCTGAAATGAGTTTTCTCCGCAGGGTGGCTGGACTCTCCCTTAGAGATAGGGTGAGAAGCTCAGTCATCCGGGAGGGACTCGGAGTAGAGCCGCTGCTTCTCCACATCGAGAGGAGCCAGTTGAGGTGGCTCGGGCATCTGGTTAGGATGCCTCCTGGACGCCTCCCTGGTGAGGTGTTCCGGGCATGTCCCACCGGGAGGAGACCCAGAGGAAGACCCAGGACACGCTGGAGGGACTATGTTTCTCGGCTGGCCTGGGAACGCCTTGGGATTCCCCCGGAGGAGCTGCTCCAAGTGGCTGGGGAGAGGGAAGTCTGGGCCTCCCTACTTAGGCTGCTACCCCCGCGACCCGACCCCGGATAAGCGGAAGAAGATGGATGGATGGATGGATAGTGATGGAGTGAGTAGCGTGTCTCTAAGAAAAATGGGAGGGAGGCCCCTTGATGTGACATGGGCCGTCTCTCGTTCATATTTTTCGGTTCTCAAAATGGCGGACACTCGGTGTGGTTTGAGCTCTTTAGCATAGCATTTGTCATAAGTAAACAAGTTCTCAGCTTCTTCTTCCAGAGAAAAACAACTTTTTACAAAAAGGCACGGGTTTCAACAGTGAATTTTGGAGGTCTGACAAGATGGAGATTTTTTTTACCAGAAGGCGCCCTGTTAGCTCGTAGCTTAGCTTCTCAGCTTAGCTGCTTTTAACGATCCAAAAACGTGATTTTGGACAGTTAAAACAGATTATAAAGAGAAAAGAGAGAAAGGGAGGGGTCAGTGAAGAGCACCAGAGTTTAGCTTTTTGTCATCCAGTGTCTACAGCAGAAAGACAGACACACGAAGAAATGATAAAGCCAATAAACGAAAATGAGGTTGATAATTTTCATTTATCATGCAATTAACTGATTTATTGTTTATTGCGACAGGCCTAATTATACCTCATATCTCTGAGGATCACTGACCTGAACCCAAACATGATCTCATCGTGACGGAGATGAGCATCGTCGTCGATGGAGAGGATGGCCTCAGTTTCCACAACATCCCAGGGAAGGAAGCGGTTGTTGAGGCTGTTCTTTTCGGTGTGGACGATCTGCAACAAGACGCATAACAGAGCTCGGCAAAACGAGAGAGCACTGGCAAAGTTCAACATGTTGCTGTTCACATAATTTTTTACATCACATCTAACAAAAAGTGACAAAAATTAAATGAGTAAATATAACAAGCCTATTCTTGTATCTTTCCTTGAAGTTTCTGTTTACAAAATTGATCAAATTTATTTAAAAAACATGAACAGCTCTGCACTCACCACAATAGGTAGGCCGATGTCAGGCCACAGCAGGTCATCTGAAGGAGGCTTTGGCGAATTCCACACCACCACCACCTTGTTCAGGTAAGGCAGCCCATTCAGTCTCTCCAGAGAGTTCATCAGCACCTCCTCTCTCTCGTAAGTTAGCATTACCACAGTGAACTGCTCCCGAGGCACATTCCCACCCAGAGCAGCCTGAAATTCCTTCCCAGAGCCTCCCGAGCCTCCACCAATTGGTCTGAAGCCATTACCGGAGCCAAGAAATTTGGCTTCAGAGGGCAGCACAGGGTCCAGAGGTGTGTGAGGAAACAGATGGAAAGGCCCCGGGGCCTGGTTCCATGATCTATACGTGTCGGCAGCAGTGTATGTAAAGTTGCGGAGAAAGCGAGGAGAGGCGTAGGGAGGCTCTGTCTCAACAGGACCCAGATCCAGATCTCCGTTGTCAGCCAGATTGGCGTCCGTACCTGCCAGTTTCCCAGCTTTATGAGGAATCTCAATAGCAGGCTCATCTTTGATTGGTGCTGCCGACACTTGGATACTGGTTCTGATACTTGCAAAGATGGTATTGAGAACATTTTCTGAGGTTGAAAAGTAGGTCTCCCACAAAAAGCGGCCCTGCCGCCTCATAGCTAGCATGTCATTGTCTGATAGGCTGCGCAACAGGAAGTGAAGCTCTGTGACACGAGGTTTTGGGACTATAATGGCAGCTTCAGTCCAGCGGATAAATTGGTGGTATGGTAATTTAGAGTGGTCTCCTAACACAACAGGGATGGCCCCCACTTCTAAGGCCTCAAATAGCCTCATGGCAGAACCAGCTGATGCCACCACTAGTCCATCGCCTGGAGCGATCACCAAGGTAAAAGTAGAAGCCTTGAGCACCTCCAGCCTGTCCTTCCTTTCCCCACAAAGAGCCCATTCTGTTGGCAAACTTGGCTTTGGGTTCTTGCAGGTAAACTCTACCAACACCTGATCCAGGTGGCTGTCCTGGACTGCTTTTAAAGTGCCAATTATTCGATCATCATAGTCAGCTGGTGGATCACCCTCCAGTTCTTCCTCAAATGACTGAGGAGGACCCTCCTGTAAGCTGCTCTTCAGAGACTCAACCTTCTCACCCTGAAAAGTGAAAAGATACTTCCTCTTTACTGGAACTTGAGGTGGTACTTCCAAAAAGTTGGGTTCTGAAAGAGCATGAACCAGTGGGGATACAACCAAGTCAAAGCCCTCACGATACTGTTGCTCCAGGAATGTGGACTGAGCGACTGCTGCTCGTGCCGTGCTCACATTATAAAGAAAGTTCTGTGTCATAGACTTTCTAGAGAGATGCACCAATACATGATTGTGTCCATCAGATCTCCAGTAAGGAAGAGCTTTCAGTTGTGTCTCCAGTTCCAAGGGGGATGGTAGAGGGGAGGTTTCCTGCATCTCTCCCACCAGTACCAAATATAAACAGGCAATGCTGGGGTTATCAGTTACATAAATGTTGCTCTTAACAGATGCTGCAAAAGCCTGCTTCACAAGTGGGTCCAGATAGTCACCCCATTTATAAGAACCCATGTCATAAACATACACAGGAAATCCAGATGTCAGAGGACAGCGTGCATAGTCAAAGCAGGAGTGTAAGCGACAGGAACGCACAGACTTGGGTGGTGGTAGTCCCAGGTCCTCCTTGTCTGGCAGCAACCTGACAGGCAACGACAGTTTGGGCTGGTTCTGAGCCATCAGTTCCTTATAAGAATGCTCGGTCTGACTGATGACATTCTTAAGCTGCAGTAGATCCTGTTTGGCGCTGTCGATGCTTCGCTTGCAAGCCTCGATCCGGAGGTTAAGTCTGGTGATCTCCCCGTTGAGCTCCTGCCTCTTGGCTTCAAGCTGCAGTAACTCCTCGCTGACTGACTCACGGATGCGACACAAGTCCTGCACATGTTTGGCCTCGCACAGTTCACCCCCTGGTCGGCGCCCAAATATGGGCTTATCGGGACCGCCAGCTTCATCGATTGTAGTGAGGTAGTAGTGAGCAATTAGTGGGAAGAAGACCAAGATGAAGAAGAGCATAAAACTGAGCCATGTGAGACGCACCCGGCGCAACATCCATGGCTGGCCTCCAACACCTACTCCACTAATGTTGCGTTGCATTGTTGACCCTTTTAGACTGGTCCTTCTCTCATCAAGGAACCATTGCTATAGGGAGCAGCAGCAGCAGCCATTTTTGACCTTGTCCACAAGGTAGTGCGATGGATCCTAAATCATTATAGCTGGGGTAAACTCTTCCTTACTGTAAAAGTCATCTGATGTGTATCTCCTCTAAGTTCTGTATGTATAGTAGGTAGAGGCTGAGCCTCACCTGTACTCTAGTATGTATTCTGTGTCATATCCCACACAAGTTGATGCCATTTCTTTAATGAAGCATAGTTATTTTTTTTAAATCAGTGTAAGGAACCAGTCCTGCATATGTACAGGGACGGTCCCTCTGCGAGTGATACAGGGTTGGCATGACTGTCATGGATCCAGGAGATTGTGAGGAACTGCTGCCATTACAAATGTGCACATTTTTTGGATTCCTCAATGAAAATCATGAACATATCCCATCTTCCAAATCTTGTCTTTGTTCTTCTTATAGCAGGAACCTATGAGGGAGCAGAAAATAAAGAACCAATGAGTTGCAATGATTAAGTCCAGCAATAAATAAATAAATAAATAAATACATAAATAAATAAAGACTAAAGTATAATGCCAGTTGCAAAGCTTATGCAGTAAAAAATATGTTTTACTACTATAGAACCTATATATTAAGTAGAATTTTGATTCTTTGTCATAATCACAAGCAGTTTTATGTATTTGAGGTTTGGTGTGAAGTGAAATGTGAAGAGATAATCAGACGTATACTGTACACAAGCTACAAGATTCTACTGCAAACATGAAAAATTTACCTTCATCTACAAGCTATTTACCGGTACTTGTCTGCAACATGTTTTCTACACACAGTGGGAGAAGATTGCTGATGCTGGTGCAACTCATAACACTTGTTGATTCTTAACATACCAAATATTTTTGCTGATATTTCCCTGATTCTTGAAATTTAATCTAGCTTCACACTGACAGCAGCTGTTTATGAAGACTCAGCTGTTTAATCGGCACACCATTCCCTTCAGCAGCAGACAAAAAAAAAAAAAAACGCCAGTGTGCTCCACAATTTAGGGTATTCTTTGGTTTTTCAATTAACCTTTCTTTTCAATTTAATCTCATTTCATGTCACACTGACCAAAAGACTTTGGAAGGCCACAACTAGTAAGATACACATAGCCATCAAATTAATACCAACAGCACCTTTAGCAAATCTCATTAAAGGCCTCGTCCTGAATCCTGACCTCATCACTGACTCAAATTACTGAGCACCCTTGAGAACAGCCCATCCCAGAGAGTGATGTAGACTTAAGCCCGAGATACACTCATGCGTCCTCAGGTACGCCACTCTACGCGCGCATTTTGTGCGCATGTGTTTTGCTGATATGCTTCAGCATATGTCAGAAACTATACGCTCGCGTTCTCCTTGTTGTAATATGAGCAGCTGCACACGGAGGGGACTCAACTGAGCTCGCTGATTGGTTACTTGCTGACACGCCTACTGAAATGATTGACAGCCAGCTCATGATTGGTTACTTGCTGACACGCCTACTGAAATGATTGACAGCCAGCTCATGTAGCGCCTTGAAGACCGCGGCGGTGTTCATGCGGTGTTTCTACTATATATGTTGTAAAAAGTTCTCTCAGAAATAAAAATAATAACAGGGAGTGCTTTTCCTGCAGCACACAGCCCACCAGGGATATTTAAAACATCGCGCACCCAGGTAGGACCTGAATTCATTCATTTCAATCATCGAGTGAACGGAGGAAGAAGCGGTTACTTGACTTTAGGCAAAAAAACAAAAGAAAAGGCCCGATCAGCGATAAAGAAGGGGAATTTATTTAATTTGTGTAACATACAAAACAGTCCGGCGCCGGGGAAGTTTATGTTCAGACACCGCGCATCGCGTATGCGTAGTAAAAAAAATACTTTTGCGCGTACGTGCCCTGAGGGGCTACGCGGGGCTACGCTTTTGCCACAGCGTACGTACGCTGCGTATAGGCGTATCGTGAGGACGCTCGAGTGTATCTCGGGCTTTATCTGCAGTGCTTTAAAAACGGGCAAAAGCTCAGGCCTACACAAAGCAAGCGCTGATGTAGAGTGGTTTTATTTCAAATTGTAAGACAAACTTGAGGTCACAAGAGTTGAACCTTTAAATGAGAAAAGAAAAACCACATATCTACTGGTAGATTCTTTCCATTTCACTTTTAACACATGTTGAAAACATAAGGGAAAAAAAAAAAAGAGTGTGGGTTATTTGTTGGGCTCAAATCAGCTCTGGTCTATAATTAGCAACAGTGGAATTCACAGCAGTTTCCTGTCAAAAATCTCTGAAAGATATTTATAGTTTAAAATATAAGAACAGACCATTTATTTCCATGAACAGATCATCTGCTGTTCTAGCTGAAAATACAGTACACTACATCAAAAGCCTTATGAATGTAAACTGATAGACCAAGGAATAAACAATTCTTATTAAATACAATAGCAAACCCACAACATGGCAAGCAACACTTCAGTTTAGACAGATTGAAAGGCCAGAGAAATGTAGGCGGTGTTTACCCTTCACCAACATATCTGCTTCTCTTGATAAGGATATTCCACCCTTAGCTAGTGGTGAATTCAAACATCTGTAGATCTAAAGCTTTCATTACTGTTTGATTAGATTACAGCTGAGACAGACACCATGTTAAAAACAAACACTTGTGTGTGCGTGTAATCATGATTGCCTGCAGCTTTTATTAGACTGAAAGTTCTGATGTATGGAAATCATTACATTGCAGACTAAATTGTTTGTATCAGTGCGTTTGTTATCTTATTATTATACCGTTGCGGTATGACTCAGAGCCAGAGTTTCTTTATTGTCATTCACACCACATGTGGTACATGTTGTGGAACGAAATTATGAACACAGGGCCACAGTTACATCCAACAATAAAATGTAAAAGAAACAGTAATAAGATCTAAGATATGAACTAAGAAAAACATAAAATATACACTAAGCACCAATAGCATAAAAACAATAAACAATACGCTGAACAGCAGCACAAACATGAGTCTGTGTGAGCAGATGAGCACAAAGGAACACAGCAACATGAAACAGATCAGCAGCAACATGAAACAGATCAGCAGCAACATGATGTGATTTTTCACAGTGATTATCCTGGTTAGATATTCATGACTCTAACAGCCTCAGGGTAGAAGCTGTTCCTCAGTCTAGTCACTAGACTGAGGAACAGCTTCTACCCTGAGGCTGTTAGAGTCTAGTGGTTCTACACGTAATGCTCCTTATGCCCCTTTTCCACCGGTCGGCTCGGGTCGGATGTTACGTCATATGTGCGTCGCAGAGACCCCCTTTCATCCTTTTCCACCGGATATTCCGTGCTGAGCCGCGCGAGATTTCTCGAGATTTTCGGGCTGGTTTCATTGGGGTACTGAGGCGAGCTGACCCGCTCTGGAAGGAGGGAGGAGGAGACTCGAGCAGTTTTCACGGAAGCGAGGGACGCGATCACTGCAGGACTTTACATGATAAACACGGTAAAAACAATTATTATTTTTTAAATTTATAGCAAAGATGGGTCTTCAGCTGAACGTGTCCTTAATAAAATCACGTACTGCTCAAAACTGCAGGATTTAAAAAAAAAATAGGTTCGCCACGAGCAACACGCGGCGCGCGGGCGGCTTTATGTCTTTAAATGTAGCTCAATGAACAGATATAAAATATATTTCATATCTGACTTTATAGTACGAGGGCTCCTGAGCTTAACCACGCTTTAATATTGTCACGTAGTGGTCAAATATGCTGCATTTAAAGTAGTTTCGCTTTGACTTTTTCCAAAAACCTGTGCTTGCACAACGAAAATAAATTATAAAAATTCGAATTTTATTTCAAATAACTCCAACAGGATACATTTCGTATATGAACATGTTGTGATCACACTAGATTTTTTTGAAAAATATCAGCTATGTGGTTTTTGATAGAATTGATAATATGTGATACAAAGTAGAAGGGAGAAAATTAATGGAGGTGTCTTTATGTCTATAAAACATTGAATTTTATTTCAAATAACTCCAACAGGATACATTTCGTATATGAACATGTTGTGATCACACTAGATTTTTTTGAAAAATATCAGCTATGTGGTTTTTGATAGAATTGATAATATGTGATACAAAGTAGAAGGGAGAAAATTAATGGAGGTGTCTTTATGTCTATAAAACATTGAATTTTATTTCAAATAACTCCAACAGGATACATTTCGTATATGAACATGTTGTGATCACACTAGATTTTTTTGAAAAATATCAGCTATGTGGTTTTTGATAGAATTGATAATATGTGATACAAAGTAGAAGGGAGAAAATTAATGGTGGTAGCTTGACACATCTATAAAACATTGAATTTTATTTCAAATAACTCCAACAGGATACATTTAGTATATGAACATGTTGTGATCACACTGTGTTGTTTAAAAAAAAAAAACAGTTTCTGGACGAGTAGGATTCTGGACCCCGCCCACAGAAGGGGTACAAAAAAGCTGTGGAAACAGAACATAGATGTGACCCGACCCGAACTGAGCCGACCTGAGCCGATCCAACCCGAGCCGAGCGGTGGAAAAGAGGCATTAATCTCCTTCCTGAGGGGAGCGGGACAAAAAGTGCGTGTGCTGGGTGAGTGGGGTCCTTCATGATGCAAGTGGCCCTCTCCACTGACCACAACTCTGAATCTGATTGGTTGATCAAATTGTGTGTTTACAAACTTCTACTTGTTTATTTTAATGGCCTTTAGATATGAATACTAAATATCCTGAGTACAAAGGTACTTAGCCAACACCCTAACACAGAGTCACTCTACAGTGAAGCATTCAAACAGATCAGTGTGCATTTCAACGTATTGGTCAAAATTGTAGGCAAATTGGTTGTTCTTTTAACAGATGAATGTGCTTTTAACTATTGATGATTTACTGGTAACCGAGATCACAATACCGGTAAGTTTAAATACAATCAATTTAGAAAATTTTATTACCGCTTTAATTAGGAGGTTTGAATTATGACAGGGTTTGAGGCAGGGATCCCCTTGGATCATTTAGCACTGGGCTTAAAAAAAAAAATCTATTTTTCTAGTTTCTGTTACCCTGCATGGCATTTTATTTTGAAAATCAATCATTTCCATCTGCACCTTTTTATTTCTTGCCCAACTCAGTCACTGTCTTTTACATTTCATTTCACTGGTAAGCTCTCAAACCAACTTTGGCAAAATGAGTACCGGTAAACAACAAATAGGACTGGAAAGCTTCTTTGTACAAGGAAAAACAAGCCTGCAGATGACAGTGCAGAAGGCTCCACAACTACCACCAAATACTGTAAAAAGCTGCATTTAAAAAGGAAACAGTTAATACGGATAGTCGAACCTCAAATTCAGGAGGAGCAGTGTGGTTTTCGTGCTGGTCGTGGAACACTGGACCAGCTCTACACCCTCAGCAGGGTCCTGGAGGGTGCGTGGGAGTTTGCCCAACCAGTTTACATGTGCTTTGTGGACTTGGAAAAGGCATTCGACCGCGTCCCTCGGGGGGTTCTGTGGGGGGTACTCCGGGAGTATGGGGTACCAGGCCCATTGATATGGGCTGTTAGGTCCCTGTACGACCGGTGTCAGAGCTTGGTCCGCATTGCCGGCAGTAAGTCAGGCTCGTTTCCAGTGAGAGTTGGACTCCGCCAAGGTTGCCCTTTGTCACCGATTCTGTTCATAACTTTTATGGACAGAATTTCTAGGCGCAGCCAAGGTGTTGAGAGGATCCGTTTTGGTGGCCTTAGAATCGCTTCTCTGTTTTTTGCAGATGATGTGGTCCTATTGGCTTCATCAGATCGTGATCTACAGCTTTCGCTGGAGCGGTTTGCAGCCGAATGTGATGCGGCCGGGATGAGGATCAGTTCCTCCAAATCCGAGGCCATGGTCTTGAGCCGGAAAAGGGTAGCATGCCCTCTCCGGGTCGGGGAGGAGGTCCTGCCCCAAGTGGAGGAGTTTAAGTATCTCGGGGTCTTGTTCACGAATGAGGGAAAACTGGAGCGTGAGATCGATAGGCGGATAGGTGCAGCGTCCGCAGTGAAGCGGGCGCTGTACCGGTCTGTCGTGGTGAAGAGAGAGCTGAGTCGAAAGGCAAAGCTCTCAATTTACCGATCGATCTACGTTCCCACCCTCATCTATGGTCATGAGCTTTGGGTTGTGACCGAAAGAACGAGATCTCGGATACAAGCGGCTGAAATGAGTTTTCTCCGCAGGGTGTCTGGACTCTCCCTTAGAGATAGGGTGAGAAGCTCAGTCATCCGGGAGGGACTCGGAGTAGAGCCGCTGCTTCTCCACATCGAGAGGAGCCAGTTGAGGTGGCTCGGGCATCTGGTTAGGATGCCTCCTGGACGCCTCCCTGGGGAGGTGTTCCGGGCATGTCCCACCGGGAGGAGGCCCAGAGGAAGACCCAGGACACGCTGGAGGGACTATGTTTCTCGGCTGGCCTGGGAACGCCTTGGGATTCCCCCAGAGGAGCTGCTCCATGTGGCTGGGGAGAGGGAAGTCTGGGCCTCCCTACTTAAGCTGCTACCCCCGCGACCCGACCCCGGATAAGCGGACGAAAATGGATGGATGGATGGATGTTTTTGTATGACAACCCAACGACAAGGATGCCTGCAGCGCCAGCACAATGTGATGACGTCACACGCACCTACCTGATCTGATCACGGCGGAGAGGAAGAATTCAAAATGTCGGGGTGTGGAAGGTTTTTTTCATTGACGATATTGGATTCTGAAGATTTTTGGACTACGTTGAGCCTCACTACATCGTCCCCAGACTGAGATATTTTCACGACGTAGCCTTACCAAATTACAAGCCGTCATTTCCAATGTCATTGAGAAGCCAATAGCACTTGGGTGAGTTTTACCACAGACATCTGGACATCAAGTGTTACCCCCACCCCCGTTAGCATTAGTCTTATGACACAAATGTATAGTGAACTTAAAAAGTCTGTCCTTCATGCACAAGAGTGCAGAGGATCCCACACTGCAGCTAGGAACCTGGAACAAGCCTCCACAAGTGAGAAGGTATTGCAGGTGACTAATGCTAATAAATAACATTTAACAATTTTCACTTAATATAAGTTAAAGTGCTATGCATATCATAAGGCTGTTAGTGAATATGTCACCAGCTCTTACAGCCGTTACACAATTTTTGTAGCAAATAAGCCTAAATAAGAGGGCTATGTTCTGACAAAGGAAAGTATATAAAAACATTTGTAAGTAAGTTTTAACATATCGGCATATCGGCCAAAAATCCAGTATTGTGCATCCTTAATATCTAGGCCTTCTTTCTGTGGGGGTTTAGAAGGTGCACAAACAGCAAAGACTTGCAAGACAGATGACCCTGGGAATGCTGGCTTCGATCCTGCTGCACAGTGATGCGCCTGCGGTGCATTGTGACCAACTGGCAACTATCATAACATTCTGATTAACTGCTTGCATGACCGCCAGAGTCAAAAGCCTTCTGACAGACAGATGTTGGCAAAAAGCTAGACCTAATCTGGAGCCAAAACATGCTGCCTTAAAGCTTTAGCTGTCTCTGGGAGGGAAGAGCAACACATGCAAATAAACTTAAATCTCAAACTCTTTTGTTGTCACATTCTAATCTGCACAATATTGTCACTCTGCTAAAGTCATTTAAATCTACCTCCTGTCTGCACAGAGAACACACAGTAAAGCATCAGCTGCTCTTGACTTATTTGGTAGGGATCAATGATAATGCCATTCTTTTCTTACAACCGAGCAACAAGAAGTTCAGTGCCAAGAGTATAAAGGAAAGCTGCTGTAGCAAAGATTAAGGTTGCAATAAAAGTGAGCTATATAAAAAAATGCAGACGCCATTATATTGTATGCTGCTATCATACCTGCATGGCTGCAGACACTGTCAGTTATTGTTATGGATTTCCAAATACTTCCTCGCAGAGAACATTTAGGAAATTTTTACATACTGTATTAGATTTATGTTCAAAATATTCTTAAAAAAATTAACTGTCCTATAGTCTTATTTCAATAGGAAAAATAATCAGTTACCACTTACCTGCTAGCAAATGATACAATTAAAAAACTTTGCACCACAAGGAGAATATGGAGCAAGTAAGGAGGACTTGTTTAATTGTTTGACCAGTCTCTACATGCATTGTCAGCCCTTTCAGGGACACTACAAAATTATAATTTAAAGGTGACATTAAGCTGAAATAAAGCCAATATTCATTCATGGCAGGTTGTAAAACTGTAAATAACGGATTAAACTTGATTTAAAATGGCAATGGAGGAGTAAACTAAGTGGTCAATGGAAGAAGTGGGTAAAGATAATGGATGGATGGATGGCTTGCTAAACTCCACTGTTGGCCACGCACAATATTTTATTACTCACCTCCTAACCCTGGAATCAACCCAATTTAAGATGGCTGCCACACCTAACAGACTATGCTAAAAAATTACAATGACTCAGTCAATTTACAGAAAAAGACTCAACATTTGGTGTGGTAGTAGCTGAGACTGATCAAATAAAGCATGATATTTTATTTAAAAGTTTACCATTCCCTAGTTGGAGTAAACTCTGTTAGAAAAATACATGGATTACTGGACAGATTTTAATTACATTTTTTGTAAGTAATCACTTAATGTACGTTTATACACAGATTTCTGACAAACTTTTAGCATCAGTCCAATTCAAGATGGCCACAACAGCTAATGGTTTTAGGCTAAGCACAAAAACAAAAGATAACAGCCAATTTTACAGATTTTGAGCTGGAAGTGGTTGTAGTAGCCGAGAGTCATTCACAGAGCATACCTTGAGCGTGACATCTAGTGATAATGTAAGAGAATGCAAAGGATTTACTCAAGCAGCTTCAGCGCCATCATTTCTCAACACAAGACCTTGGTTTAAAACTTTGGCATAAAGGTAGCGAGTGGCATGCATTCCTTCAAAGAATAAGTCTTTATCTATCTAATAACTGTGCTTTGTTACAAAGTGTAAACACAGAACTGTTAAGAGCTACAAGACTTAATAGTCCACACAGACTGCAGTATCACAACGCTGATTGCAGGCATTAAGCTCAAGTTCATATTTATTTAATTACTCTACAAATGAGCTTACATTTACTAAAGCAATAATACAGTGATTCCCATTTAATAAATGTAGCACTTTTCTCACTCATACTTTTACATATCACATACATTTTGTGAATTAAACAGTGAGCATATTAATGAATAATAATCTAAAACTAAACAATTGTACCTCAGGGAGTCTTCCACATAGGATTACCTGTCTGCTCTTTGTAGCAGTTATTAAGACAATGCTTGAACTACAACTTGAGTACTGTACAAGTCTGAAAAAAAAAAAAAATCAAAGAAAGCTAAAAAAAAAAGTACACGGTTCATGCAAGCAGCAGCAGAGAGAGGTGATCTTTGAAGATTTAACAGTGACCATTTAAATAAGCCTCGTGCCTGCAGGGACTTCCTTCCTGTTACCATACTTTAGTCTCCTTAATACAGTAGATGTTGGGTCCTTGTACTCAAGTGCTACCAATAGTTAACTGGAAATTCATGAAGGATATTCAGAGACAGCAGTCTCTGTGAAGGTGCAAAGAAAAAAGAAAAAAAGAGGCTGCTGCAGGGGATGGCAGAGTCACAGGGTTCCATGGTGAAAGCAGCTGCTGCAGCCACGGGTCAGCGCTCATCTGCACAAGGCTGACTGAGCATCCCAAAGAGTTTTTGCACAGTAATGCTACAGAACTAAGTTGACCACTTTTAAAAAATACATGTTTTTGAGCTAATGTTAAATGTACCCACTGTAAACTATGAAAAACATACAAAAATTATACTAAATTATAACAAATGGTCCAGTTTGAAAGAGTTTGCTTTAGTAGTTTTCTGAATATATTGATATGCAGATTTGAAATGCAGGTATGCACTCACTATAAACAAAGTAATCTGAGTGCGAATTCACCAAAAACCACAAGAACGCTCGAGTCACACCTACATTAGGCTGGTCGTATAGTCTATGTAGGTAAACAAATATGGAGGAAAAGACCAAGTGTAAAATCTCAGGGAAGGCATTTTGATGGAAAGATAAGAGTGAACTGGCAGCTAGACACCAAAAAATAAAGAGTAAGACAACCGTTTGGTAAATATCTGGACTCAAGCAGGGTGGTGGAGCGCCATAAAGACAGTTCTAACACTCGTGGCTTTTGTGAAAATTATTTTGCTTTTACATACTATACGACTCTTACATGGATGTCGCCACTGCTGATCCATTTTTGGTCTCTTTGGCCATTTCCATAAGTAAACAAATGCAAATAGTACATGAAACTTAGCTTACAGATTCTTAATTTAAGTACACATTATGTTTAACTTTGTGCATTTTTTTAACTTGTCTTTATGATATCGCCTTGAGGAATCAGAGCCAAGTTTTGATTAAAGTTACAAGAGACGCAATTCTGAGTATATTTTACAACTGTAAATTAATACTACAGTACTTTGTTTTCTGTAGGAATAACAAAAAGTTAAGATTTCACTGTGAACTGGATATAATTTTAATATTCTTCTCACAGTTCAGAGAGTTTGCTTCATAAATCTAGAAACCCTTATCTGAGAAACTTAAATCTGGTTAAAAAACTCAAACTGATAAAACTCAAACAAATAAATTACAAGCAATAAATAAAGGGATGGCTTAAGACATGTTAATGGATTGTAAAACTATGAAGATAAACACCACCAGAAGATGAACTTTTAGAGATAAACCATCAAAAATAAAATTGGTTTTGATTATTAAAGATTTTGCAACTTCATCAGCAGAATTGAACGAAGGAGGAAGAGAGAAGAAGCAACCGACAGCTGTGATGCCAAACAAGTCTATTACTGTAGTGCTTTGTGTGCTGTTCAACAACAAACAATAAATAAATCTTATCACATCAACATTACATTTATTTTACTTTTTCTGTTTCATTCTTGAGTCTTGTTTGCCATTAACACTATGTGCAAATTGTTTGAATTCAATTCATGTTACTATTTTGAAGGTCTGAAATCCATTGAAGAATAAAAACCACTTTGTTCAAAAAAAAAAAAAAACTCAAACTGAAAAAAAAATAATAATACTCGTCTTCGTGCTGTTCCAATTCCCTTTTAAATAAGCCAACAGTAAGCTTAGCTACTAATAAAAAATGTGGGTGGAGGCAGGTGAAACGTTTACACCTGCCTCCACCCTCATTTGCCCCACTCTGGGCCCCTGAGCAAGGCCCATAACCCCCACCATCTGCTCCCTGAACAGGTCTCTCTTGAAAATGAGTTCTCAGAGATTTTTATTAATGAAAAGTGCATTATAAATTGAATTCATTATTATTATTATCATTATCGTGGCTCAATGGGACGACATGGATAAATAAAGGGTAAATGAAAAAAAAGAAAAAAAAAGAAAATAGCTATCCACAATATTCCTACGCCCCATGATGCCTTGCGCGAATTATGGGAACGACTTCCGCCTGAAGTGAGAGCAGCAGTTAAAGCCCAGTCTACTGGCTGTATTTTTCACTTTTGTTTTTTTGTTTTGTTTATTTCTAATTAATTGCAACGGTTACTTCGTGTTGGGTTAGTGGGTGTTGCTGTCGGGTAGACGTTTGTTCAAAGTGCAGTTTTCACTTCATCCCAAAAATAAGTAAACGTGAAGGATTTATCTCCATCGGAGGAGCTGACAGCTGCCCCTCCTCTGCTCGGATCTGCTCTCGAAGACGTCGTGTTCAGATCACGTTTTCTCCGGTAAACAAAATATTCTACATAAATCATTTTGTGAAACAATTTCAGAACAATGTGAGAGTATAATTTTCTCTGTGTTGGAGCTGTTGTTTTTTTCTTCATGATTTAGCACCGTCTACTAGCTGTGGTTAGCTTAGCATGTAGCGTTAGCATCTGTTAAAGTATTTACTAAACAAATCTGTGGATAAATAATATAACTACATGTGTGTGTAATACATTTACATATGCTGTGTGTATGTGTATACTGTATGCACACTATATATACAGTATATACATACATACTGCACATACATACTGTACTGTAGTACTGTTTTGATTGTAGGTCCCTGTTACTCTCATGTGAATAAAGCAGTGGGATGCTGTTTGTACAGAAAATATTCCATAACACAAGTTCATCTTTTGGTTATTACTACATTTGTTCTATTGAAATATTTATTTTTTCAGGAAGGCCTGCACACAAGTCACAGACTGGTCTCCCACGCTGAAGTTGACAGACACACTTACTCTGAGACGCAGGAGCAGAAGAACAAGTAATGACACAAGCACCTGGCACAATAATTCAAAAATATTAAAGTAAATCTAAGATAAAATTACTGAAATCAATATAAAATTGAACATTACAGTATATCTTTGTGAATGAGTAAAAAATGTAGGAGCAACTGTATTTATTCTTTCTACTTTGAGTAGCAAACTTGGTCTTATTTTAGACTTTGTGATGCAAACATGACAGTTTTATTCTTTTTTTTTTTAAGGTACAGACGAGTGAAGGGCCAAGTTCCATCGTCTTGGATTCCGGAGGGGTTTGCTGCTTGCGCCAGTCGTCCAGTGGTCGTCCAGTGGTCGTCCAGTGGTCCCACATGATGAGGAATCTGTTCCAGTTTGTTTAAAATCAGAAACTGCCCATCATTTCTTGTTGAGTGTATTTGACCTGGTATTTATTCTTGTATTTATTCTGCAGCCAATCATTTTCATTAAAAGACATCAAATCACCCACAGTTCTCATATTGTATTCAGTTTCAAATGTTTTTAGTTTATTCATTCATTCATTCAACCTTTATTTATACAGGCTTGCCTCGTTGAGCCACGGGGACTCATTTACAAGAGGGACCTGTCTCACTCACACCCAGAGTCAATTTAGAGTTAACAATCAGCCTAAAATTTATAATTATAGCTTTTATTCTTATCAATCTCCTCCTGGAGGAGGAACCACAGCAACATGCATGTTTTTAAGTTTTGTACTTGTCAATAAAAAACTAAACTGGTAAGTTGCCAAAAAAACAATCACATCTAGTGTTTTTATTTGCAGTAGAACTTCTCATTAGACATTAAACAATGTATCTTATTGAAATAAAGAAGGTGAAACACAGCAACACCAAATGCACTTCAAACGCAGATTTATTTATAGAAATTATATTTTCACTCATTTGTTGCTGTGGTACATAACTGCACACAAACTTCTGGACCAACTGGAGCGTCATCCATCCCTGGACCAACTGGAGTGTCATCCATCCCTGGACCAACTGGAGTGTCATCCATCCCTGGACCAACTGGAGCTTCATCCATCCATCCCTGGACCAACTGGAGCATCATCCACCATCCCTGGAACTCACCTTATGCAGAAATATAACAGAAAGGAGGAAAAGAAAAGTACAGTATACAAACATTAGGGTTCATTTATGAACACACACAAACACACCTAGATTATATATAAAAGAAACCCACGCACACACACACACACACCTATATTATATATATATATAAATAAACACAACAGACACCTATATTATATATACAGTATAAATAAATATACACAGACAGCATACATACAGTATATAGGTGCGTGTGTTTATTTGCCAGTTATGCACGAAAATATTAGTATCATTTAATCACTGACTACATAAAATCATTAAACTAAAAGCTGTCTCTTAAATCATACCTGGTGTTCTCGATCCTCTGGAGGATACAGAGTCTTTTTTCAGGTGGTTTCTCGTAGCCCAGCCACAAAGAAGGATGCAGGTTTTTGTTTTCGGAGCATGTTCAACACACACTAGTTGCAGCCACAAATTCAGCTTCGTCTGATTATTCTTACAGCCACGAACAGCGCAACAGGTACCAGAGCTCCACAAGACATCTTCGTGACAATATTAGCTCAAAATAACAGAAAACAGAACTTTAACAGAACTTCTACGATGCGCACAGATAAACAAGTAAACAACGAGGAGCCAATGCAGAAATTCTACTTCCGGGGTCAAACGGAAGTAAG
>JBBPBX010008582.1:0-21672 GCA_038048925.1 Garcialebias charrua
TGTATGTATGTATGTATGTATGTATGTATGTATGTATGTATGTATGTATGTATGTATGTATGCATGTACTGTATGTATGCATGTACTGTACATATCAGTCAGAGAGTCAGAGTCAGAGAATCTTTATTGCGGACGGAGGTTGGGTGTGCTTGCCTTGTGCTCTTTTTGTGGATAATTGTTGTGTTTTGTTGTCTTACTTTCTATCTTTCCTTTCTCTCTATTTAAAAAAAAAATCACATCGGTGTGAGAGGATGGCTGTAAGGTGAGAAGGGAGGCCATCTATAAAAGGAAAAAAAAGAGAATCTTTATTGTCATTTGCACTGCATGTGGTACATGTGATGAAACGAGATTATGTATACAGGGTCCCAGTTACATATGTATGTATGTATGCATGTATGTATGTATGCATATACACATTAGTATTTGTTTTTGTTAGAGCTGTGTGTTCATGCCCAGAGTTTGATATATTGACAAAACCACAATTTTTAAGACAGTTTTTTTTTA
The DNA here is from genome assembly GCA_038048925.1 of Garcialebias charrua. NCBI lineage: Eukaryota > Metazoa > Chordata > Actinopteri > Cyprinodontiformes > Rivulidae > Garcialebias > Garcialebias charrua. Next base: position 505 of record JBBPBX010008582.1, read on the forward strand.
ATCTGTTGGTTGTTTTTAAAGAAGATATTTGAGTAATTCTCAAAACAATGTTCTTATAGTTATGTCTGTTGAACAACAACCAGTTTTACAAATAAAAGTTTTTAACTATTTACTTTTTTCTTCTATTGTTTTTATTATATATTTACTTATATTACAATTACTTACAATATTTATAATATTACTCATAATGTTTACCTTATTACTTTATCACTTTGATAAAGAGATTAATCTTAATGAGTGTTTTGGGAGAAGGGAGTAGTGATGGGATTGGGGGGTCTGAGATTGAGATTGGCTAGGACGTAAGAGGGGGGTCTTTGAGGAAAATAGGTTGGGAACCACTGGCCTAGAGCGCCCTATCACTCTTTAGCGGCTGCAAAAGATAATACTTACTCTGGTTCATGTCAGTATGAATGAACATTTAAAACATCAGTCAAAAATTGCATTATGAATACAGATAAAATTGTATATAAGTGTAACAGTTGCTACGGCATACAAGTCGCAGGACTGGCAAATCTATGCAAAAAACTGCAACATATACAGGTACGTCAAAAAATACAGCATTTCCACCCAGTCTGCCAAAACTGTTCAGAAGTTGCTCAACACAGAAAGGTACATATACATAAAGTAAATAAGCCTGCAAGAACTCAGCTGACATGTTAAAACCCACACAAACACAGCCTTGCAGTCACATGTAATATAGTGTTTGATGCAACAGCATCATTATGTAAACTCACACTCAGCCTTGGCACAGACCAGGCTAGCAGAGGGGTAGCTGAATGAGTGCAAAATGGCCTCGACAGCCAGGCTCAGGTCCTCGTTGCTGGGGTACAGAGTGACAGAGGCAAAGCGCAGGTAAGGCAGGCGGGGAGTTTCCTCTGGACCAATTTTTATATGAGGGATCTGCAAGAAGGAGAATGTGGACAAGATAAAAATATGAGAGGAAAGAGAGGCCAGAAAAAAATGGCGGTTCGAGATTTTTTAGCCAAAAAAACAAACAAACAAAAATATTAGACTGGTTAGGAGAAATGAAAAGTTTTCTGAGAAAATTCAACAAATGATGAAAGCTGAACATATAGATTGGGATGACTAACAAATAAAAAAAGTAAAAGAGTGAGAAATGCACAGGTTTGTGCGCATTAGTCAGAGTGACTCACCTCCTTCTCGCCACATATATGACTGACAGTAGAGCCAGAGGCAGGGCTGGAGGCTGGACCTATCACAGACACGACTCCTTTGGGTAGAATTTGGCACACTAAAACAGAAAATATGCAAAGGTAAAAGGTAAATATATATATATTTTTTTTACTTGTTTAAATTGTGTGTCATGTCTTTTGTTTTTTTACTGACACAGTTGGGTACGAAAGTTAAAAAATGTAGAATGCAACAACATTATATTAATCTCTTGTTTATGGTCCCTGAGTAAACTCTTGTGTCTATACTGACAACAAATTAAACTTATCTCTTTCATTTTATTTATTTATTCATTTAAAAAGCGAACATTGTACGTGTTGTATATCTCATTGCTAATGTAATGAGAAGGCTATAACAAAAGCTTCTGACATTTATTTATAAATATCTTTTGTTGCAGTTAGTTACATTTCTGAAGAAAAAGTAATGATATCATAATTTTGAATAATTAAAGGTCCAGTACATAAAAACAGGATACGATCCAATCAAGGGTAGAAAGGCTGACATGATGCTTACGCTGCGTACAGATAGGCATGGTTAATTTAGCAGAATGGGCTCTACTTGTAAATGTTTTAATTGTTTTTGCTTATCTGCTGCCTAATGTAATGTGCACTTTTCTGAATGAGCAGACTAACAAGGAGCAGTCGTGTCAGTGAGAAACAAATAATTTTAGTTGTTTAAATTTAACTATTCTTGTTTTGAAAATCATCTGTGCTTTTGGTCAAATCTTGAAAGTAGTATTATGCACAACCACAGCAATTTTTGGGATCCATAAGCACAGTATGCGTTTGGACTGACTCTCAGCTACTACCACACCAAATGTTGAGAGGATCTGTTTTATTTGAATTTTTCTTGTGTCATCTGTTCAGCATTCTTACTGTAATCAGCTCTTGCCTTTCTCACCTGTTCCTCGTTGTCCTTCCTCAGGTATTCGTGACTATTCTGTCATAGGAGCCAAGATGGTATAGTGGTTAGGGCGTTTGACTTGGGACCCGAAGGACGCGGGTTCGCGTCCCGGCCACTACACACCTTGGGGTGTCTATGAGTGCACACCTAATTCTCCAGCTCCCCGAGCACCCTCTGGCTGCTCACTGCACCACCTGGGGTGGTTGGGTTAAATGCAGAGACGAATTTCGTCTGTGTATGGGAAACATACGCAGATGACAGACAAACACATTATTATTATTATTATTATTAGTTCCTCTATATAAGTTATATTGGTTTGTTTCTTCCCTGTCCATGGATTGTGCTCCCATGAGCCGTCATGCTCTGTCTCCCTCCATGTCTCCCTTGATCCTGAGATTTATGTAGGTTTTACTGCCACATCAGCTTTAGTTTTTAGTTTGTTTAATAGATATTCTTTATTCTACCCTTAAGTTCAACACAAAACACAGATCATGACAAATGCTAGCTCAGCATTTTTACAGTTGAGAGTGTTATAGTTATATTTTTTTGTTTTGTTTTTTGTCCTCCCTAAAATTAAACAAAATAGCTGAGGAAGACATCTTGAATTGTGTTGACTTCTCAAGCAACTTTGTTGTAAATGTACATCAGTGATTACTTTCTAAAGGTTTCCCTATTATCTATCCTGTGGATTGTGAGCTATTTTGCTAACAAGCAAACAAGGTTTATGTTTATGTTTATGTTTATGTTTATTAAATTTGTTCATTTTTTTACAAAAGAAACAGTACAAGACAATCTCATAAATGATTATGTACAAAATATAAAAAAATGAAAGGTAGCAGAAAGAAGAATAAATCTTATTATATCTGCCCCTTACTTCCAACAATCAGATTAAACAACAATAATCAACCATGTAAACAATAATAATCTTCAACCAACTTTTTCCAACAATCAGATTAAACAATAATAATCTTCAACCAACAGTACAAAATGACTAACTCTTTCTAATTTTCTAACTAATACAATACACATTACGCTATTTCATATATATTTTTTAACACATTTGTTTTGATCATTTTCTTAAATGTAAACATTGACTTGGCATTTTTAACTACATTCTCCAAGCCATTCCATAATCTAATTCCCTGGATTGAGGTAGAACGTCCCTTCAAACTAGTTCTGAATTGTGGTTTTACAAACATCTCTGTCCCCTTAAGATTATAACAACTTTGTCTTTTAACAAAATGCATTTGGATATTTAAAGGTAATGCATTATTTTGAGCCCTATACATAACTGATAAAATATTATAGTCTACCAAATCATGGAACTTCAATAACTTCAGTTGATAAAATAATGTACTTGATGGATGACGGTAATGTTTTCTAGTGATAATTCTTACAGCTCTTTTCTGTAATACAAAAATAGGCTTTGTGATTGTTTTACACGCATTCCCCCAAACATCAATACAATAGATTAAGTGTGGAACAATGATTGTGTTATACAACAAATACAGAGCTTTATCATTCAATAGGTCTCTGACTTTGTACAGTACTGCAATCGATTTAGCTATTTTTATTCTTACAGAATTTATGTGTTGTTTCCATGTCAGTTTGTCATCAATGATAACACCCAAAAACTTCACCTCATTCACTCTACAAATCTCAACATCCTCAATTTTGAGTGGAACATCAACAGTTTTCTTTTTATTACTGAATATCATGTAATTAGTTTTTTCTAGATTTAATGATAATTTATTTATTTTAAACCAAGTTTGTATCTTGACAAATTCTGTCTTTATCAAGGTTACAATTATTAGTAAAGTTATAAACAAAGACATCATTCTATTCATCAGCACTCAGAGTATTTTGAGTTTACTCAACTACTGACACGCCAAAATGTAGCTCAATTTCTGCAAATTGACCAAGTTATAGTCCTGTTTGGGTTTGCAAAGGTCAGTTGATTGTAGCAACCATGTTAAATCAGATTGCCTCCAAAAAGTTGTAGAAGTATATCCAGTGATAAATGCCTGCTTTCTAGTTTATCACCTAACTCATAAGGTATTTTGCTAACAGACGGATAGGGTTAAGTCCGACATTTAATATTAAGTTTTTAAACAAAGAAAACAAAACGGTTAGTGCTCAGAGTATGTATTAAAGATAACTCCCAGCTACTACAACACAAACTTTTTATTTAGGGTCCTTTCTGTGCTTGCTAAGGTTGATTTTATGGGGTGGCGTCGTGACAGTGGCCATGTTGAATGAGATTAACTCCAAATGTTAATCAGATGTTGATGTACCCGTATGATTATTTTCTGAGATTTTCAATAAATCATCCAATGCTTCATGCTCATGCACCCATCCACACACAATGGCCACAAATACTATTGTAGCATTGCCGGTCTAACAATAACCTATCAAAGTCCAAATAAATAAATCTGTTTACAGTTAAATCTATAATTTGATAAATACATTAAGTGAGCTATTTGATTCATTATGGTTTCAACAGGTAAACGTGTTGTCTGTAATTTATTAAATTGCTAAAGGACCAAATGCTGTGTTTTCTTGCAAGACATTAGGAATTTAAAGGGTGTATTTCACAAAACATTGAACAATTTCATTAGAATTAAACGTGTGCTCTTGGCAGCTACACAAACAGACTCTTTTTTAATGTGACCACTTTTATTGACAAGGGTTTTAGTGCCCTTACTAGATAATTATTTCACAAACACAGCAGAAATGGTCACTTAGTTTAATTCTAGTGCTCAATAAGCTCCTTCTTTTTTTCTTGCTTTATTTCCCATTTAATTCTCGGTCTCTGCATCTGTGTGTGTGTGTGTGTGTGAGGGGGGTGCATTGAGTGAGTGTATCAACCCTGATTGTTCCTGTGTGTGGATGTGCATCTTTTTCATAGAAATGTGTGTGTATGTTATAGTGCACGTGCATGTGAGTGCATGTGTCTGTCATTTGTTGCTGTGAGCTCTTTGATCCAGAGACCAAAAGATGCTACTAGCATACCCGTCTGTCAGAGTCTCCTGCTCCTCGGTCAAGGACACATGCGCACACACATGCGCCTGCATCTCAAGCAGGCGCACACAGAGTGTGCAGCAGTTTGTAGCGTGGTCCATGACCTACAGAAAAGGAGCAGGGAGGCTGCGTCTCCTTGGTGGTTTACTTCATCGTTACTTCTTCTGCCGTTGCTGTCCGAAGATTTAATTTTAATTTTTGAATTTTCACAGACCAGGCCAGTGCGCTGCAGTTCTGTTTTTGGTAATTGATGGTGTGTTTATATTGTGGCCCAAATGGTACACAGTTCCAGATGTTACCGGAGGGCGCAGGTCCACTGTTTTTTTTAATGAGGCTGTCTTAAGCCGTTTACGCATTGGCCGGCCCTCCCCGGCTCTCCCAGCTTCTAACCCGGGTTCGGCGTCTTCGCATTTACCTTTTCCGCCCGGGATCCACCCTTGTTCTGGAACCATCTTCACCGTGGTTCCATCGAGCCGAGCCCGACAGGGCTAGTTTCACGTCATGTACTGCTCACATTTGATTCGTTGTTTGCAGCAGGGGCGGGACTCATTCAAACAACCTCAGCGCGAGGGTTGAATTTCATTCAAATTTAACTACAGAAACGAGAAACCCCTAAAACAATTGTTAGCTGAATTAGTGTTTCTGCGTTTGATTTTTGTTAATAACTGATCACAAATCAGCTTATGTTACAACGTAAATAACACGAAGCGCACACCCATTTCCGCCTTTCAGCGCGACCTGAATGTCATTAAACAGCATTAAACAATAACTAATATTGTCTAACTGTTGCGCGCAGCCAGGGTTTTAAAATATAACTAATAATCTCTAACTTTTACGTGCAGCTAAAATGTGGCCCATTACTGGTCTCCAGTGACATGCAAACAAATAAGCAAAAGCTGCGTCTGGCTCCAAATCCCACAAATATGGTGGTGTTCATTCCAATCATTATTTTAGGGTTTTGCACATAAAATATTGGCTTTTTAAAACAAAACAAGACAAAATGTAGCTATCTTTTTAAAGAATATAACATTTTGGAACACAAATCACTTTCTACTCTGTAACATTTGCTATTAAAACTAAATATTATAAATGTCATGCACTGCATCTTTTGTGGTCAGTTTTCTTTATGCTAATGAGACACTGTGCCTTTGAGGACTCTGAGTTTTGCTGGATTTTATTATTTTCTGGTGCACTGTGTAAAACTGATCCAGCGCTCTTCTTCAGAGTGTATTATATCCACTCACTGGTGTCTGTGGTGTCATACTGGGAGTCTTTTTGAATCTCATATATGTCCACCTCCACACGGGCTCGGGCCGGACCCTCGAACACGCTGTTGATGTTCTCCCTGGCCAGGGCCAGCGCCAGCCGCTCCCCACGCCCACACACAGATTGGTCATCCAGAATTGCCGCTAGAGAGGAAAAACAGAGAGAATAGGAGAAGGAAAGGAGAGAAGGCATGGAGGGAAGAAGAAACGTCAAAACAGCAAAGCAAAAAAACATGAGAAGGCATAGAAATTTTAAACAAGATTGTCGATGTATAAATATTCAGTCTAATGAATCACCACCAGTGACTGACAGCAGAATGAGGGGATTTACTCACGCTCATTAAAGTGCACAGCTGGAAATTTAAAGTATGAAAGAAATCCAGAGGATATATAATGTGCTTATTTACTCTTTCAAAAAGTCGTGGATATACTGAAACTGAATTTTTGGCTTCTGTTTTATGCTTGAGTGAAGAAAATGTGACTGGTGTCACCTTGTTGGTATACTCTTTCTAGAGCTGTCATTTCTAAACCGAACCCGGGAACCCAGCCCAACCCGGATTCAAACTGGGCCAGGACGTAATGTGCTCAATGTGCAGGCCGGTCTCGGGCTTGGATACCGTTTGACAAATCATATAGCACAAATAAAACTAAACAGGAATGCACAATATAAAATTGTGTTAATTTACTTGTAGAGGAGGAGATAGGTCTGACCGCCCCGATTAAAAAAGGTTTAAAAAAGTTGCGTTAAGCTCAGATGGACAACTTGTCACCGGCCGTGCGTGTCCGCTGACCATCCGGTTGAAATGGACTTGCGACCTGTCCATGGTGTACCCCATCTCTCACACAGTGATGGCTGGACATGGGCACCAGCGACCCCTGCGACCCGAAAAGGAAGAAGCCGGTGAAAAAAATTTGGATGATAGATGGACGAATGGATGGATGGATGGATGAATGGATGGATGGATGGATGGATGGATGGATGGATGGATGGATGGATGGATGGAGGGATGGATGGATGGATGGATGGATTTGCTGATCACCGGCTGTGCGCGTCTCCGCACCTGTTGTCATCGGCGGTGAAGGAAGTAGCAGCATCTACAAAAGCCGAAGCGAGCAGCGCGTTCAATTAAAATAAACTTGTTCTATATTTTCCACATATTTTAGCTCTAAAAATATTTTTGTTCATCTGTATAATAACCTATCTTTACAGATTTTTAAGGCTATTCATTTGTATGTTAATATCCATTTGGTGAAACAAGAAATCTTATCTTCCCTTCTTTGAAATATGTTTTAATATGATGTCAAATTGATTTGCTTACAAAAGCAGTAAAAGCTTAAAGGGGACCACATATAGGTCTTTAAAATTTTTATGTTATGTCTGTGTGCTATCTTGACAATATTAATTCATTTTAATACACAAAATAATTCTTAGATAATCAATTATACCCTTTTTAATTCTGCCATTTTTAACTTTCGTTTTGAACGACCGGTTTCTGATACTGAGTTCTGAAGTCCACGCCCTTCAACGATCTGTTTACGCCCTCTGTAACAGCCAGTATCTGTAATGTGTTGTTGTTTTAAAATTAGCTCTTTTTTTATTACTCATTTGACTTACTGTTAGTGCCAGCTTAAGATAACTTACCGAAACCCGTCTGAGCGCGCCGCAATTTGCTGCTCCTTTTAGCATGAGACCACCCGAATCCGATGCTAATGTTAGCTTGTTCCTCTTCCGGTGTTCGCCAGCTCCGCTCGTTGCACGCGGCGATTTTGGGAGTTATCGCTGTTCCAGTCAAGACAACACAAAGTTCACCAAGTGTCTCCCGTAAATTAATCCGTAAGGAGAAGGTCCTCGCTGCTGTGAGGCTGCTGCGAGGCAGCAGCGAGGCTGTACAGTTGAAGCTCCGCTCCATCCGCCAGAAGAGGGTCCCGTTGCCGCCGGTCCCTACGCCGGGGGTCTGCTCGTTTAATTTTTACCGGCTGCGCGTTGGGAGCGATCGCAAATACACTAAAAATTGAACTAAAACATAAAAATAACAATTATACTTTATTTATAAAGCCATTAAAAAAACACAGCTGCAACAAAGTGCTGTACACATGAAATTAAGAACATATAAACAAAAGATGAGATGAAATCATGAAAAACAACAGTCATGTGTTTAATACAGAAGTGGGTTGAGCCTAACCAGGGGTTGCTAGGTGAGGGGCTGGACTCAGGTTGTGGTGGGTTGTGGCTGCTGGCTGCGGTTGGCTGCGGTTTGTGACGTCACAAACCGCAGGAAGTGAGGAACGAACCGTTTTTATCACAGACAAATAAATCTACTTAGAGTAAATAAACCACTGGGTGCATTTCTTTGGCCTTAGGACTGTTTTTTTATGAAGTACATACCCAAAGTTGAGTAAAAAAACATTAAAAAATGAATTTTGCATGTGTGGTCCCCTTTAATAAATAAAAGACAGGGATTAACCTGCCTAAATAAAGGTCGAATGAAAAATGGGGGAAAAAAAGTTGTTTTTTGTTTTCGGGTTCAGGCCTGTAATTACAATTAATCTGATAGGGTGGGGTCGGGTTCGGAAAAAATGGCAATGTGCTGAGAACGGGCTGGATTTTTTTTTTAGGCTCAAATGCAACTCTAACTCTCTCCTGTTTGAAAAGATCTCAAAACATTCCAGATTTATCACATTTTATGTCAAACATTTAGATATGTATTCAGTTCATGTTCAAATATGTCAATCATGTGTGAGAGCTGTGTGGAGGGCAGAGGAGATGGCATCGTCGGTCGACCTAATCGCTCAACCGACGATGCCATCTCCTCTGCCCTCCACACAGCTCTCACACATCTGGACATGAAGGACTCCTATGTTAGAATGCTGTTCATCGACTTCAGCTCAGCATTCAACACCATCATCCCCCAACAGCTCATCCATAAACTGGACAGTCTGGGGCTGAACACCTCAATGTGTAACTGGCTGCTAGACTTCCTGACCGGGAGACCACAGACAGTACGGGTCGGGAGTAACACATCTAGCACCATCACATTGAACACAGGGGCCCCACAAGGATGTGTGCTGAGCCCCCTTCTATTCACCCTGCTAACACACGACTGCACACCATCATACAGCTCCAACCACTTCATCAAGTTTGCGGACGACACAACAGTGGTGGGTCTCATCAGCAACAACGATGAGACGGACTACAGGAACGAGGTGAGCCGCCTGGCCTTGTGGTGCGGACACAACAATCTCACTCTCAACGTGGAGAAGACAAAGGAGATTGTTGTGGACTTCAGGAAGAGGGATGCCCAACATGCCCCTCTGACCATCAACAGCACCGCAGTGGAGAGAGTAGACAGCACCAAGTTCCTGGGAGTGCACGTCTCAAAGGACCTGTCCTGGAGCAGGAACACTGCAGCACTGGCCAAGAAGGCTCACCAGCGCCTCTACTTTCTCCGCAAGCTGAAAAGGGCTGGAGCTTCAACCCCCATCATGTGCACCTTCTACAGGGGTGCCATAGAAAGTGTCCTGACCAGCTGCATCACGGTGTGGTTTGGTGCATGTACTGCATCATGCCGCAAGAGCCTCCAGCGCATCGTGAGAGCAGCTGAGAAGATCGTCGGCACCTCCTTCCCCTCACTGCAGGACTTACACAGCAAACGCCTCACTCGGAAAGCCCTCTGCATGGCAGGTGATCCCACACACCCACTACACAGCTGAGAGACAGCTCTGTTCATCAGGCAGTCAGGATGCTAAACACTCTGCCTGCTCTGCCTCCCCTCCCATTTGAACTGCCTTAACACAAAAAACTTTCTCACACATTACCACACAACACAAAGATTTTAACACTGGACTCTGTGTCATCAAACGGGTTATTCACTAAACTCTCGGTCATGTGCTCATTCAGTTTGAACTACTTCTCATATTTGCACTGTTTGTATTATGCCTCATCCTCACCTAAAGCATATTGCGCTTCCAAAAATCTCCAAATGCACTGTACTGGCTGCTTGTCAACAGATGACTGTCCTCATCTAACGCGTCTGCAGTGGGGGGAGGAGCGTGTTGGTCCTCTTCCGCTCCGGTGTTTGTTTATTTCCGGTCTCAGAAAAATGGCAGACGCAATACGAAGAATTGCCTTGTTGTACTTAATCTACAAAGCAGCAACACGCAGACGCCGTGCACAACGACGATTCTGGATTCACCCCACATGAGAGGCGTCATGAATTCAGTGAATTTCACCATCTGATGATCCAAGAGCTGCGCGCAGACGAGGAGCGCTTTCAGCTGTACTTCCGTGTCACCCGCGCCCAGTTTGACGACCTGCTGTAAGTTTCTCCTTCATGTTTACCGCGGGATTTTTTTCATCTGTTAAACGTTTCGCACGGTGCCCACCTAATTCCGTCCCGTCGTCGTGGCGTGATCACATGGCAGAGTCTCTCCTGATTGGTCCTGATTGTTTGCTGCTGAGCAGCGAGCTGAATCTAGCTGTGGAAGCACGGAATGGCGTGCTTCCACAGCAAGGCATCCGAGCAGCACAGTCGCTGCTCGGATGCGATGCTGGAGTAGAAAACAGCTGCTGCTCACTTTCGCGCTGCTTGCATGCTGTGGATGCGCCGCGACACGACCCGCTGCTCCAAGATTCGCGTCCCCATAGACTTCAATGTAAAATGGCTGTTTCGGCTGCGCGAGATGCGTGCGGTGGGGAAGTAGCATTACATTACTGCCTATAGTCATACTACTGTTTACATTCACTGTTTACATTTATTAATACTGTTTACATTTATTACTACTGTTTACATTTACACTACTTTTATATCTACACTACTGCTGATACATATACAGTATTCTCTGACCAGCCTTATTTAAGGATGCCCAATGTGCCTTACTGCATATGCCACTTTTGCCTCTATACCAACATCAACTACTACCTCATACATATACTGTGTACATTAACTCATATGCTGCTTTGCCACTCTTTGCAAATGTCAATGCTAGAACCTTCAGTTTATTTTATAGATATACTTTTTATACTTTTTATACTACTATGCAAAAACTCAGGACAGTATTACACTTTTATTATTTCATTTTATGCTTATGTTCATTAAATGTTTAGTGTTTTAGTGTTGGTGTAAATTTTCATACTTTTATACTACTATGCAAAAACTCAGGACAGTGTTACACTTTTACTATTTTATGCTTATGTTTATTAAATGTTTAGTGTTTTAGTGTTTAAATGGTTACTGTTGCACCGAGGGACTGAGAGAAACGCAATTTCAATCCTGTGTATGTCCTGTACATATTGCAGTTCTGACAATAAAGTTGACTTTGACTTTGACTTTTTGACTTTGAAATAGTGCTATAATAATGCAAAAGCGTGCTTTTCAAGCATTTGCGGACATTTTAGCATGAAATATTACATTTACAAATATATTAAGAGGCTTCAAAGTCTCTTTTTTTGAGAAACTTCCAACCTCATCTAAGCTGCATGCAAACCAACAGTGGGAAATTATTTCTGGTTCTGCAAGGTTTAGACCCAAACCAGAGTTTATGGCCCTTTTCAGACTAACAGTAATATGCTAACAGTAATAACGTTTTTGATCTGTTTAAGTGACAACAATTCATTTAGGCATTGCTCACTTTCATCACGGCTTCATTCATTCATGACCTTGAGAGTGACGATAAAATCCATGTGGTGTGACAAATATTTGGCATTCACACGTTACACCGCTTCACACCAGCAGTGTGATGTGTGGGCTGTGTCTGCATATAATTTTAATTTCAGAGCGCACACTCTGACCCACCGTCACATGTGTCTCATCTTCGGCTTGATTCCTACCCTCAGTTCTCAGCTCTGTGCAAAAGTTCCTTTAATTCAGGGGTGTTCAGACTTTTTCAGCATGCGAGCTATTTTTGAAATGATCAAGTCAAAGTGATCTACCTACTATAAGGCCCCGTTTACACGAAAACAACCTGTGGAAACATTTGTGATGGTTCAATATTTATTGGGGGTAATAAACAAAAAATAAGCTGGTTTACATGAAAAATGCTGTAGTTTTCGTGTCTGTCGGGTTGCCAGATAAGAAATTATGAACTATAGTACAGTACTGTGGCTTTAAAATTATAGTATTTTGACCTAAACTGTTGTGTTTGCTGAGTAAAGATGTTCTAAGATTCAGTTCAATTCAGTTTATTTAAATAGCGTCAATTCACAAAAGAAGTAATCTCAGGGCACTGAACAGACAAATTTTTTTTAATGTCATGCTGTGATCTACCAGTACTACCTCAGAGATCAGTAGATCGCGATCTACATAATGAGCACCCCTGCTTTAATTTCTTTACATTTCACATAAAATATAAAGCCAGACTTTCTTGTAACTTTCTTAAAAAGGTTACGATCAATGGTTCTTCTGGCTTTCTGAAGGTCTTTTAAAGATTTTCTTTGAAATTCAGCTGCTTTTTTTTTTTTTAACTTATTTTAGTCCACCTCCAGTATGTGACTTTCAAACCATTTCATGTAGTTTGTGTTTGAAAGAAATAAAAACCACTTTGTGTAAAAGTTATTTGGCTTTCAGAACCGTTTAAGGCACCTTTCACCCTTTGCAAGGACTGATATTTAGTGAGGACAAAAGCAGCACAGTCCTTTGGTGAATCAGATCCTTTGTGGGCATGAGGCACTGCTAAGTGGAAAGACTTTGCCGGCAGATTGTTGTTATGAATACCCAGAAATTCCCCACCATCAATGAACTCACCATGACGCAGGCATGAGGATGACTACAGTATAATCAAGTAAAGTACAATAAGGAAGTATTCATGGTGTCACAGTTTTCTCACACTACATCACACTGTCATAACAATTCAAATGAGTTTGCCAAGAGTGCAGTGGTTGTGTAAAACACACAGTGGGTGGACAGGAGCAGCTGAAACGTCTCTACATGATCAAATTTACTGAACATTCAGTGCTACTGAAGACTGGTTCTGATTTGAGATTGACATCAGCAACTCAAGTTGTTCTCAACTTTGGAAAAACTTTATATTTAACTTCATCTGATGACTCAGTCTCCACCATTAGACTGTCTGTGGATCAAAACGCCTCAAACCATCACCTCCCCACCATCACTGACATCTACACCTTCAGATTAGGGGTACACGATTGCAGTTTTCTGTCCGATCACCGATTTCTAACATGTCTGACCAGCCGATTCTGATTTTGGCCGACATCGATTTTGTTTTATAAGCGACATTGTCAGGTGTTATAAGGTCACAATGCACCTTCAAATTTCCAATATTATTTCATTGAAAAACATACCCTTGAACAATATCCTAGAAACAATACAAACTTATTTAACTGGCCATGAGGTAGTACTCTGAAATACAAAATGAAGTTTAGACAATTGTTGTTAAAACAACAATAAAAAAACAACTTTAAAATCAGTTTCTCATGCAAGTATCGTCCGATTTCCCAAAATTAAGGAAATTGGGGTGCACCCTAGCCTGGCCCTCGCCATTCCTACGCAGCTCCGCTCAATTCTCATTTCCCTTCACTGCCTAGTACGAAGCGAAGTGAAGGACAAGGGTCTGGTTTTAACCAGGCTAGGTGCACCCCAACTTTAGATGCTGGTAGAGGGCCACCTGCATCATGACGGACTCCACTTATCCAGCACACACACTTTTTGCCCCTCAGACAGGAGGTTAAGGAACATTAAAGGTTCAGTATGCAGTTTCTGTAGAACTGCAGAACTTAGAAATATTTTCAACAGGCAAAGCATTCTGATCCCTCCCCCTCAGAGCCATATGTGGCTCTGCCCCCTTGTGGTCTGTTGAATTTCAAATTCAAGCTCTGTTTTTATTGGCTGATTCAAATTCAAGCTCTGTTTTTATTGGCTGGTTACAAACTCTGTTTTTATTGGCTGGAAAATGGCGGGTCACCTTTTCTTTTTAGAAATGCTTATTTACCACCTGGAGAAGCAAGGGGACAATATTTTTTTTAATTTTTTTTCAGAGATTACCTGGCTAACATCAGTCTGTCAGGAGGTAGTGACAGAGTGAAGAAATATGTTCATAAAAAAAGCTACATACTGAAGCTTTAAGTGTAGAACCACCAGACTGAGGAACAGCTTCTACCCTGAGGCTGTTAGACTCATGGATCTCTAACCAGGACAATAACTGTGGGTAAAAATTCACATCAGGCTGCTGATTTAATTAATGCTGCTCTTTTTGTTCATGCATGTTCCTCTGCTCACAGAGACTCATGTTTGTGCTGCTATTCGGCATATTGTTTTTATACTACTAGTGCTCAGTGTATTTTTAGTTAATGTTTTACTTAATTCATAACTTAGATCTTATTACTGTTGTTCTTTTACATTTTATACTTTTGTTGGATGTAACTGGGACCCTGTGTTCACAGTTTCACTCCACCACATGTATGTACCACATGTGGTGCAAATGAAAAATAAAGAACCTTGAATCCTAGAATCCTTGAAAACTCTAAAAATGGTTAAAGAGTTATAGTTTATTCTTAACAGCCAAATACTGTTCCTACAAAAATATGTATCAAGCTAAAAAAAAAGTGCATGATTTAAACTGATGTTATAGTCAGAGAAAGAGGAGAAGGGGCAGTTCCAACATATTTATGCATATTAAAACTGCTCTCTTACAGATCTGGGTAGCTTGGAGGGCAGTTCCAACATATTTATGCATATTAAAACTGCTCTCCTACAGATCTGGGTAGCTTGGAGCAGTTTGTAAAATCTCACATAAAAAAACTGGGCATGATATTTGAGTCAAATTTGAACTTTTAACAGATTAATTCTGTAACAAGATTTTTTTAATGAGGGTTTTATCTGAAGTGAAATGTTTCTTTTATGACTGTGAACAGGTGAGTCGTGCTTTTGTCACCTCCTGACTGGAATATTGTAACTCTGTGTGTTGGTGTTAGTCACGCTGGCCTCTCATGACTACAGTTAGTGCAGAACGCTGCAGATTGTCTTCTAATACAAAGAAAAACTGAGCGTACCTCCCCGGTGCTTGCTGCCTTTCATCATCTCCCTGCTTGTTTTATAACCAATTTAAATGTTTTATAGATGATATATAAGGTGTTGAATGGACAGGCTTCGGTCTGACCTCCTGCATCTAGAGGTGTCAACCTCAGTTACAAAAGCAGGTTGTAATTTAAAAATGTGGTTCAAGCCAAGGGCCAATTTCAGTCGATACGTTAATTTAAATAAGATAGTCGACATATTTTCTTGGTTGCATGTTCAAACACGAGTTTAACTGGTCTTATTTGACATCATCTGTTGTTTTTCAACATCATAATGGATGATTACTAAATAAAACAATGCAATCCTTCTTCTGGCTTCAAAGTTATAGCAAACTGTCATAAGTCTGTATTAAACGAAATATTTATCAGTTTTTAAGTAAACTTAGAAGCATTAACAATATTTTGCATTTGAAATATCATCTTGGGGGTTCAGATAAAAATATTAACAAGAGCCAGATTTGGCTCAAAGGCCTTGAGTTTGACACAGTCTTTTCAAATCCTAAACTGTAGAACCAGCTGCCCCTTACTATCAGACAGGCTTCAACTTGTGGCGGTTTTAGGTCTAATCTTACACATTTAAGCTTGAGAGTTGGCATTTTTTAATTAATTTTATTGATTTTTGTCTTATCAAAATGTATACAGTATTGTTGAAAATGTCCACCCTGGTGGACAATAAAGTTCTATCTATCTATCTATCTATCTATCTATCTATCTATCTATCTATCTATCTATCTATCTATCTATCTATCTATCTATCTATCTATCTATCTATCTATCTATCTATCTATCTATCTATCTATCTATCTATCTATCTATCTATCTCTATCTATTTATCTATCTATCATCTATCATCTATCATCTATCATCTATCATCTATCATCTATCTATCTATCTATCAAGTATCTATCTATCTATAAAGTATCTATCTATATATCTATCTATCTATCTATGATTTTTTATGCTCTGTTGGGTTACGTAAAATATTTCTACTACTTAATATCATGTGCAGCACTTTTTGCTAGTGGCAGTTATTTTTAATGTGCTGTATTTACAATTTAATTTGATTTACTGTATTTCATGTGTATTTGGTTTAGATGCTCTGGAAAACAGTTTGCCCCTACACTGCTGCAGTAAGTTGTAAAGAAACGTGGGGAAAGTACAGATCCTTCAAAACGTGTCCATACCGTTTAAACTTGTAAACATTTTGTCACGTTACAACCACAAGGATCAAAGTATTTTACTCTGAGATATGTGATGGAGCAACACAAAGTACAGTAGTGCATAATTTGGAAGTGGACTGCTGGTTTGCAGTTGGACCATCCTCTTTTCATTTTCAGATGCTGGATTGAAGAGAGCTCCATGATATATTCAAAGTTTGGGACATTGTCTTGTAACATAACCCTCCTGTAAACGTAACAACTTTATCCCTGGCTTGTCTGGTGTATTATTTGGTCATCATCAGCTTGATCATCAACAGTGCCAACAGCGGTGTCACAAACGTTGTTCAAAAATAAGTGGTCCATTGTCGAAAGCGACCAATTTCGTTTGTCCTACTTGCATCAATCCACGACAGCAAGTACAACGCAACAATGCAATTGGAGCCGTTGGCGTCGAAACAGTCAACTTGTTTCAATATATAGGGAATGTGTTGGACTGTACTGGAACAGCTGAAGCTGCCATTCGGGCACGCATACGTGTGGCATGGAATAAATGGCATCTACTCGCTTCTATACTGATGTGGCGCGACATCCCACTACTCCTACGTCCAAGACTCTATGGCTCAGTGATACGTCCCGTGCTGTTGTATGGCGCAGAAACATGGCCAATGACAACAAAACTGGAACAGCAAATTCACCGAACCGACATGAAAATGCTCCAATGGATGCGACGCATTAGACTTAAAGATCACATCCAATCGACCGAAATCCTGCGGCAAGCTGTCTTATGTGCAATTAAGGACGCATGCCGGCGACACGTTTGTGGTGGTTCGCCCATGTTAAACAAAGTGAAAACAGTGCTATACTTGCTATTGCAAACCTTGAAGTACCTGGTACCCGTCCCAAAGGCCGTCCGAAAAAGACCTGGGCACAAACGATTTAACAAGATCTGAAAGTGTTGAACCTCAATGAACTGGGCGCAACTGACCGCCTAATCTGACGTCAAAAACTTGGCGACAAAGAAGTAACGTCCCACCCCGGAATCGGGAAAACGGACGTTAAAAGAAGATAGATAGGTAGATCATCAGCTTGATCAAGAAAGTTCAGTAGCAAACATCTAGACCTTCAAAAACAGCTGTATTCTCCGGCCTATAAGTCGCACCTTTTTGCCTACATTTCTAAGCCCTGCGACTTATAGGCCGGTGCGACTTATACATGGATTTTTCGGTTATTTACACTTTGGTCAAAAAATGGTAACGGTTTTTAACCGTCAAAGTGCATTTATCAAGAAAAGTTAAACTGAGACACACTTTTACTGTAATGTCAGCTAACAAAAATATATTTTTTATGTGCTTATCTTTAAAGATCAAAGAGATGCAGGTCTATTTGCTGCACTGCAGGTCTGTTGTTGCTGCGCGTGCTCGTTTTGTGCCGTGAGGTGCGACTTATAGGCCGGTGCGACTTATACATGGATTTTTCCACCTCATTGGACATAATTGGACTGGTGCGACTTATACTCCAGTGCGACTTATAGGCCGGAGAATACGGTACTTATTTTTAGATTACATCATACACTACTGGTTGCAGTAGGTTTAAGTTCAGGGAATCAGAGTAAAAGAGGCTAAATACAAATACATGCCAATTGATTTTTTTTCCATTTGTAATAAAAGTTTGTAAATCATGTATCATTTTTCTTTCACTTCATAATCATGCTATGCTGTGTTGGTCTATTTCAGGAAATCACAGCAAAAAATGCTCAAGTGTGTGTTTGTAACGAGACAAAATATTGATGAGCATCAATACATAGTTCCCATGTGACGTCACATCTGTGGGTTGTCCTTTATGACCCTCCCACATGTAGGCTATGCTGCAGTTGGAGCGCATTCTGATAGATGTCCATTTTTCACGTTGTTTTTTTTGTTAATTTCTAATTAATTGCAATGGTTACTTCGTGTTGTGTCAGTGGGTGTTCCAGTCGGGTAGACGTTTGGGCAACGCGCAGGTTTCAGTTAATCAAAAAAAAAAGAAAACGTGAAGGATTTATCTCATCGGAGAAACTGGACAACAGCTCCTCCTGCTCTGAGTCTGGCTTGGATCTGCTCTGGAAGACGTCGTACTTTTGGCCGGTAAACAAAATATTCTACATTAATCATTTTGTGAAACTATGTCAGAACAATGTTAGAGTACAACTGTCTGTGTGTTAGAGCTGGTTTTTTTTTTCATTATTTAGCAAACCGTCTTGCATGCTGTTAGCTTAGCATCTCGCTAACGCGACAATGGCCTCCTCTGCTCCTCACGGTCCACCAGACCGTCCCAGTTGGAGAAGGAGGACGGGAGCCAAGTCGTGCGGGCGACGCGTCGGTCCCATGGGACGTGGACGTGCCTCCGCGGCCGCCTCAGCGGATGCACGCCGTCCGACCTGAGCTCCGGCGAGCCACGCTCCAGATGCTAACAACATGCTAACTTCCAACACGGTAAGACTCAAAAGTGATAGTCCTGGTCCGTGTTCAGCCTGGACTTTTGTTGGCTGTGTGTTATTTTAGTTAAACCTTTATTTAGCTGGTTAGATATGATTGAGACAGTTTACACATCTTTTTTGGATTTAAAGCTGTGAAGTCAGTGTGTTGTGAAGCCGGTCTGCGCTCGCTCCTTGTATTAATTAAATAATTAATGATATCGGAGTAACTACTTTGTGACAAGTTGTCTGATTCGTCTGCCATGATTTCTTTCTCAAACTCATTTAACTAGATCCCTGCCAGTTTGCTCTTGTTCCTTGGTAAAGCTGTGGTAGCTCGTGTTATTGTCCGTATAATTTGCTCTGCTAGTTCGCCATCTTGCCTTCTTCTGCCTACAGATGTGGTGCGAAAACCGGTTTGCACAATACTGGGGGCGTGTCTGGGAACTATGTATTATTTTTACGGCACTGTGTGTCCAGAGTTGATATTTATTTAAAGGTGTGATCTTTCAGATTGCTCTTAACAGGTACTGTATTCACAGGTCAAATTAACACTTCAATAGTCCCCTGCGAGGTTCGGGATTCAGGTCTAAGTCAATATGGCCCACAGGCAGAGCCACCGCCAGTTATTTATTATCCCACCTCTGTTGTTTGTAGTCCATTCATGTCAGTGCTGCCGGTTTGTGCCTTGCTGCTTTGTAAATGTTTTATACGTATACTGTACTTGGATTTTTTTTTTAAACAAAATTATTCAGAGAAAGTGCAATAATTCTGTGGACAGATCCTTTGGGAGGCTGTTGCACTCAGTTTAAAAAGCTGATCGTCAGACAGTTCAACTCACTTCTGACCTGAAGTCACCATCAAGATTTCTAACATGCCTGTAACTGCAACAGTTTTGTCTCGTTATTCTACCTGGACTGTGTGACCTCTTAAACTAGATTGGCCAGATGATGAAGAATACAGTGAATGAAATAGTTTGTTGATAACATTCTGAGCCATGTGGGATGATGCATATCCACTTACCCATACGAACGGAGGAGAGGAGAGGAGCCTGACTGAGGGAGCGTGGTGCCATCGTCACTAGCAGGAAGAAGAGGAAGCGTATTGACAGCAGCAGAGCTGGCAGAGCCGGCATCTTCTACTGCTCCTCATGGAGAACGGTCTGCTGGCTGCCTGTACCAACACCTGCAGGAACGGAGAACACGGTAGTTGACACAGTATCTCTCTGCTGGCACATTTTTTCTTTAAATTGCCATGATGCATTTTATCTTCCCTTTGCACTGTCACATTTCCATGTACTTGAAACACCTGTGCTTTGACAACACATGCACACTTTTATACTCCCATTATGGAGATGGTTCTTGTCATATCACACAGGCAGCCCATTCCCATTCATACATTCTGCCTAGTAATAAAATACAGATGATTTCCATGTCTCCTCTGGAAAGTCTGCTATCTAGACATGACAGGGTTCGAAATCTCCAGAGAGCATTCAAAGAAAATTTGAATTAAATTATAAAAATAGCCTATAGGCACACAAGTTAATAGGCAGCATCTGCACAAACATAAAAGCAGATCAAAACACACAGATAGGCAAATACTAGAGAGCGCTCAATGTAAACAGTTGTATAGTATTTACCACTCATCAACATCTACCAGTATCACTTCGCTATAACCTAAGACTGCGCTCCAGCTTCAAAAAGACGCGTAAATGTAAAAGAAAAAAGGAGGGGGACATAAAGCGAGTTCAGTTGAGCTCCAGTGGAGCTAAGCAACCATCTCCAGGAGTGACAAATCCTTGCTCTGACTGACAACATGACAAGGTTGTGTTGAAGGATGGAGAGATGAAGAGAGGCCTGGAAGAGGGAGTGCGTCACAGACATGGCAGTTGGAGAGAGGGGTTGTGTCGGTGGCGAGGGTGGTGTTGACGGTGCGGGGGTGTTTCAGACTTCTCGCTCGCTGATTTGAGCTTCAGACAGCTCGGACGGTTGAAACGCTGAGTTCAGGACCTTCAATTGACCTGTGCAGCTGTAAACGGCAGTCGGAGGCTGGCCCTGACAAAGGCGAGGGGGACCTGAGTGGTGCATGTGTCTACTCTTATGTGCACATCAAAGACAAAGATAATGGACTCTTGGATGTTTTGTTGAA
>JBBPBX010008582.1:23706-44270 GCA_038048925.1 Garcialebias charrua
AAAGACAGAGGGACGATGGCAGGAAATGGGATTGGTGTGCAATCAGCTGTTTGATTCAGATATAATCAAAGTATAACCTTGTGTTATTCATGTGAACAGTGTTATGTTTCAATATGTTGAATGATCATTGTCATCCTTTTATAGGCTGGTATTCTTAATACTGTATGTGCACACATGAATCAGAATGCTGCCTAAAGTTGAAATTTATGTCAAGTTGAGCTTTTCAGATTTGTTTTAGAAATGTTAAGACGCTAGTCCAAGCATCTCATAAACGGCTCCTCGATTCTTCTCATTTCCAGACACTTTCCCTAAAACAATCCTCTTTGTTTACTAAACCAACTCTCTGTTGACCTCGAAGTATAAAGCTTCACGTTATCACTCTCTTCTCCTGTTCACGACCAATGAAAAGACTGTTTTCCTGATCTCAACATTTTCAGTAAAAGCGTCTTCGCTTCCGTGAACGTGGCAGAGGTGGAATGACATCGAGACCCGACAGCTCTCTGTCTCTACAGCTGGATGAGCTGCAGTCACGAGTCAAAGACTGGCTTATCAGCTGGGACTAATGGATGCCTCCATTAAGCTCACAGAGCAAAAGTCAAAGTCAAAAGTCAAAGTCAACTTTATTGTCAGATCTGCAATATGTACAGTGCAGGACATACACAGGACCGAAATTGCGTTTCTCTCAGTCCCTCGGTGCAACAGTAAACATCTAAACATTGAAACACTGAAACATATAATAATAGACATAAGCATAAAATAGTAAACCTAACACTGTCCTGAGTTTTTTGCATAGTGGTATAAGAGTATGAAAATTTACACCAACTCTAAAACTAAAACATTAAACATTTAATGAACATAATATTGTCCTGAGTTTTTGCATACTAGTATAAAAAAAGAGTATAAAAAGTATAACTAAAATAAACTAAAGGTTTCTAGCATTGACATTTGCAAAGTGGCAAAGCAGCGTATGAGTCAATGTACACAGTATATGTATGAGGTAGTAGTTGATGTTGTTGTAGAGGCAAAAAGTGGCATATGCAGTAAGGCACATTGGGCATCCCTAAATAAGACCGTTCAGAGCACACTGTATATGTACCAGCAGTGGTGTAGATATTAGAGTAGTGTAAATAAATGTAAACAGTAGTAATTACATGTAAGCAGTAGTAATAAAAGTAAACAGTATTAATAAATGTAAACAGAGAATGTAAACAGTATTATGATTATAGGCAGTGATGTAATACAGACATTAGTGCAAGTATGAGAAGTAGTGCAAACTGTATGAGCACATGACCGAGAGTTTAGTGATTAACCCGTTTGATGACACAGAGTCTAGTGTTAAAAACTTTGTGTTGAGTGATAATATGTGAGAAAGTTTTAGTGTTAAGGCAGTTCAAATGGGAGGGGAGGCAGAGCAGGCAGAGTGTTTAGCATTCTGACTGCCTGATGAACAGAGCTGTCTCTCAGTCTGCTGGTTCGAGCCTGGAGACTCCTCAGTCTCCTCCCTGATGGCAGCAGTCTGAAGCAGCTGTGTAGTGGGTGTGTGGGATCACCTGCCATGCGGTGGGCTTTCCGATTGAGGCGTTTGCTGTGTAAGTCCTGCAGTGAGGGCAAGGAGGTGCCCACGATCTTCTCAGCTGCTCTCACAATGCGCTGGAGGCTCTTGCGGCATGATGCAGTACATGCACCAAACCACACAGTGATGCAGCTGGTCAGGACACTTTCTATGGCACCTCTGTAGAAGGTGCTCATGATGGGGGTTGAAGCTCCAGCCCTTTTCAGCTTGCGGAGAAAGTAGAGACGCTGGTGAGCCTTCTTTGCCAGTGCTGCAGTGTTCCTGCTCCAGGACAGGTCCTTTGAGACGTGCACTCCCAGGAACTTGGTGCTGTCTACTCTCTCCACTGCGGTGCTGTTGATGGTCAGAGGGGCATGTTGGGCATCCCTCTTCCTGAAGTCCACAACAATCTCCTTTGTCTTCTCCACGTTGAGAGTGAGATTGTTGTGTCCGCACCACAAGGCCAGGCGGCTCACCTCGTTCCTGTAGTCCGTCTCATCGTTGTTGCTGATGAGACCCACCACTGTTGTGTCGTCCGCAAACTTGATGAAGTGGTTGGAGCTGTACGATGGTGTGCAGTCGTGTGTTAGCAGGGTGAATAGAAGGGGGCTCAGCACACATCCTTGTGGGGCCCCTGTGTTCAATGTGATGGTGCTAGATGTGTTACTCCCGACCGCACTGTCTGTGGTCTCCCGGTCAGGAAGTCTAGCAGCCAGTTACACATTGAGGTGTTCAGCCCCAGACTGTCCAGTTTAAGGATGAGCTGTTGGGGGATGATGGTGTTAAATGCCGAGCTGAAGTCGATGAACAGCATTCTAACATAAGAGTCCTTCGTGTCCAGATGTGTGAGAGCTGTGTGAAGGGCAGAGGAGATGGCATCGTCGGTTGAGCGATTAGGTCGGTATGCAAATTGGAAGGGATCCAGGGAGTCAGGGAGGACAGATGTGATGCTTTTCATGACTAGCCGTTCAAAGCACTCAAAGCTCACTAGTTCTGAATGAACTTTCTTGAGGAACGCTTTATTTTGAAACTAATCATTCAGGACGCGTCACTGTCTCTGACAGAGAAAGCAGGCGTCAAGACACGTAGAATCCATAAGCACGCCGAGGTACAACCGGACTTCACGGGCCCACGACCTGTGAAGTGCAGATTGCTTCTCAACTCCACCAACCGAGACGGAACGTCTAACAGGTACAGAGTTGCTGATGTTTACTGGAACGTGCTGTGGAGTCGGGCTGGTTTTCGTATGGAGAGGTGTCAGTTTCTGGTTTAAACTCAAAATAGATAACTTCCTCTTAAACCTCTCCCTATTTCTCCTATTTCCTCCTTTCCCATATCATTTTAAGCTGGTAACTACATTAAGTTAAAGAACCTACAGATAAAAAGTATTATTGTCATCCTGTACTGATGTCTGTTGTGTTACAATCAAGTTTGCTGACGTGTTAAATTGCAAGAAAGTGAAATCAGTCAATCAAGTGTAATGGTGTTGATTTTAGTTGATTTATTTTAAATAAAAGGTAGTGTCTTTTGGCATACCGACTAAAATCAACGTCTCATTGTCACTTTATGGCTTATGGTTTATTGTCCATCATAAATGATCACAGAAATATTGGGTAAACCTAAAAAAAAAAAAGAATCCGTGAATTACTATTCAATCTGAATAAGTAACGAATTAAGGTAAAGTGTGTCAGTTTAATACTGACACCCCAAAGATCCTTTACATATGCATTCATCTAGTTACTGTTTTGCGTGTGTGTGTGTTTGTGTGCATGCATGTGTGCGTGTGAAAGAGAGAGAGAGAGACTTGGCAGCTTGCTTAGTGTCTGAGTCTATTATGGAAAAGAAAACCGTAGAATCAGAGATCTTAATTACCTAGAGGGAGCGTGCAGGATGAGGGGTGGGTGGCTGGATTATAGGCAGGCATGCAAATGGAGGGTCGATTTGAGGGGGAAGAGGGGGTGGGTTAGGAATTGAAGAGGGAAGGCTGTACCCCTGGGCAGATGAACAGAGGATAAACAGAGACTAAAGCAAAGGAAGTTGAATGAGCAGGCAAAAAAGGGGAAACACTGATGGAAATATGGGGGAGGAAGGAGAAAATAATTTGTTTTCCCTATTTCTGACTATTTTGTGACACAAAAAAAAGTCTGACAGTGATCATAATAGAAGGATGAATTGTTCCTATAATTGAATTTGCAAGTGGAACGGCTGCAGCGGCTGCACGTTTAACGAGACTTCACTGCCAGCCGTGCGGGGACACGAGTGTTGTTTTGTTCACAGTTAACGGTCACCGTGAGCAGATCGGGCCTGTTGCAGGCAGCTGAACGAGCACGACTGGCCCGTTTCAGAGCATTTGCTAACCCCAAGACAATATGGATGAGCTCGGAGGTTGGCTTGGCGTGTGTAAGTATGTCTGGGTTCATGTGTTGTTAGTGTGAGTGGACCCTTGGCTCACCCCATTTAGCTTTTTGGAGGATTAAACCTTTTAGTGCTTTGTGCCTGTTTTTAATATCAAAGGAGCCGCACATTTTCTTGGTGACTTTGACTCAGCATTTTCATTTTGCTCCCATTTGCATCCCTGCCTCTCTTCTATTCTTCTCCCCAATCTCTCCATCCACACTCTCCTGTTGCCTCCCATTTTTTCACTTCTCCCTTTTATTTTCTCACATTTTAATCTTTGCGAGTTTGCCGCCTTCCTGCTCCTTCTTTTATTTTTTAGTCATGCACAATGTTTGAGGCTTTTTGGAATTCTAATTTGAGTCTTGGCAAACTTCAAGGTGATGTCTAATTCTTTGATTTAAAAAAATGACTTATTCATGTGATAGGCTAAGCTTAAATTTACCTTCTTTTGAATGTATACAAAATTATTTTGAGAAAAGAGTTGTACATTAGTTTGACCACAAAAAAAGGGGTTCAAGTCTTCAAAGAAAGTCCCCATAAATAATGCATATCTATGATGACCTCTTCCAATAAATCTTGGTAAAAATATTAGTTTCTTTTTAGATTTTTACTCATTTTAAATACTACAACATTGCTTTATTTTAAGATAAAATCACCGAAACCATCAGAGTAAGGTTGAGGAGGTCCTTGTTAAGAACGTAATTTTGCTTCGACAAGAAAGAAGGGCACTCAGAAATGTCCTCTTCTATCAAAGGAAGATTTTATGAACAGAAAGTGATTTAAATCCCGCAGGAAATGTTCTGTAGAGAAAGAACCCTTTAATAACCATCAGTAAATCATCAACTCAACTTTTGATTTGGGGAGACCTATCAAATGATACTTTTTTAAACAAGCAGATTTTACATTTGACTTGGAAATGACAGAAGATAAAAGAGTCAGTGAAGATTAACTTTCCACACTTGAGCTCTTTAGTGATGATTTAACCAGAAAAAACAAAAACACAAAGTGTGGATGCTTTCAGCCAGTCGGAGTGCACTAATTATAACTTTTTGATTTTCTTCTTTACAGATAAATTACACAATTTTATAGATTTCTGTTCTGCCTTGATAAAAATTCATAAACCTAATAAAATTAAACTAAACAAATCATTCAACATTAATTATGATGAAATAAATCAGTTTAGGCTTTTCTCAGTAATGAAGACCGAATCGATTATGTTTTCAGCTATGATAACTTCAGTGAGATGACTGACACATTAGTGTCACTTGTCATTTCTAAAATTTAAATAATAAAATGTAAATTGAACAGCTGGGCTTGCCTTATACTGCAGCTTGAGTCAGCTCCATCTTTAAATCATATTTGCATTTTAGTGAGATTTAGCAAATCTGTTGGTTTCAGGTTTTATATTATTATTTTGTATTTGCATCTCAGCAATTTCTACGTGAAATGTTTTATGTTTATGTTTTTAAAAGATGGTTTATGTTTAAATTTTATGGAGGAGTCTGCTAATTATTTTATTTCCAAACTTGTTGGAAGAGTACATGAGAGCATTACCTTGTTTCTTTTGAATTAATGTTATCACATAAAGTGCTTTGTGTCTCCTTCAGATATTTGCTTTAAAATTTGAAAACCCTGCAGAATTCACACCAAATCATGGTTTGAAATCCTGAACTTAAATCTCACAGGACTATTTGAGTCCTTGAATCTTCTGAAAATGTAAACTGTTTGCCTTGGCAAGTTGTTTTTCTGAAACAGGTCTTCTCTTAAAAATGAGTCCTCGTGTCTCAATGAGACTAACTGTATGAATAATGATTAAATAACATTTGTTTTATCTTTTAGGTCAAAGAGCTGAGAAGCAATCAAGCTGAAAAACAGTGTATGGCAACTCAGTGAATATAGACAGTCATATGGTACTATACATTTTTAACATAGAAAAATATTTTCAATATGAAATTTAAAATGTTATGTGATATTGTCTAGAGCTCCAATACACATCTGAACAATAGAAACAGGGTTGAGCTGTTTGATGCGGATTTAGCAGCTATAAATTATATTGTTGTTTAACTGTTCAAATTAAAAATGAATTAATGATCAAGTGTGGGCTCCTGTTTACATGTAAAAAAAAAATTAAATAGAAACTGAATGATGTGAATGCAGCTCTTTAATTAGTAAAACCTTGCAGTAAAACTTGAGGTTGCAGAGATGAATATAAAGATAATCTTTCCGAGCAAACTGCCTGAAATAGGAGAGAAAATTGCTGATTTCCTTCTTTGTGGAGCTTTTTAGGCCTTTACTAAAGTTGTCCTCAAATGTTAAGGAACAAACTTTAATTGTTTATACTTTCTGCTTTCCTAAATGTTGTCACTTTTACCTCCCAGGGCCATTGCTCAACACAAAGTACTGTAACACTGAGGACCAGGACAGGGTGCCAAGTCACTTATTTTACAAAAAGTACTAAATTAAGCGGTTGTGTAAAATGCATTTAAGTCATTTTTAAAAGCATTTAAAGAGCTTTTATTTTCTAAACCCTTTCTAAAAGCCTTGAAGTTATTTGGATTTTAAAAACTTTATTGTGAACAAACTAAACAAAGAGAAAACTTTTGTCAATTGAATTTTTATTATTATTATTATTATTGTACTACAAATGCTGCAGTTTTTGCAGAATAAATAGAGTGGTGAAGGCTGCACAGAAAACCATTGGAGTCAGCCTCCCCACCATCACAGCCATCTACACCTCTAGAAGTAGGAAGAGAGCCACCTGCATCATGAAGGACCCCACTCACCCAGCACACACACTTTTTGCTCTGCTCCCCTCAGGCAGGAGGTTGAGGGGCATTAAATGTAGAACCACTAGACTGAGGAACAGCTTCTACCCTGAAGCTGTTAGACTCGTGAATCCCTAATCAGGATTATTACAGTGAAAAAAATCACTGTAATGCCACTTTGATTGTGGATGTGTGCTGCTGACTATCCATGCTGCTGATTTATTTCATGCTGCTGATTTATTTCATGCTGCTGATTTATTTCATGCTGCTGATTTATTTCATGCTGCTGATTTATTTCATGCTGCTGTGTTCATTCATACCAATCTGCTCACACAGACTCATGTTTGTGCGGCTGTTCGGCATATTGGTTTTGTACAAAGTACTATTAATGCTTTTGTTGGATGTAACTGGGGCCCTGTGTGCACAATTTTATTCCATCACAAGTACCACATGAGATGAGAATGACAATAAAGAACCTTGACTTGATTTTACGGATTTTACTGGTATTGACGACAAGGTACGTGTGAGATGTTGAGGAGCATTTGACAAGAAAAAGAAAGTCCAAACCATAATGAAGAGCAACAACTGTACAGAGAAGTCTGACATAGTGACATAAAGTCTTGTGTTTTGGAAAAACTTGACTTTTTGATGAACATTACTACGAGTTTATTATGTTGTTCTGCCTACAGGCTGCTGAGCAGACATCAGCTCAGCTTCTGTAAACTAACTGAACAAAACATCTGCAGCTTTGTGTGTTTGGCCTTTACCTATCCACAGTATTCCTGAGGGTGTCACTGTAGAAGCGAATGTGCATTGAACTTCCTGTCCGACACCGGAAGTGCCTTTATTCCATAGGTGGAGTATGGATCGCGGGTGTTTTTGAAAGTTATTTTCATTCATTTTATCGGAGCAAACACAGCTTTTGTTTAAACGGAACGTTTACTGAAATGTCCTACCGGGGTTCAGGTACCTGCTGTGCTGTTCGCGGCTGCACCAACAACCGGACCAAGCTAAATCTTTGGCTAAAACAACAGTGTTTTCAACACGGACCCAAAACAAAGAAAGAGTGTTCCTGCATCCTTCTCTATGGCTGTGTCTGCGCGATCAGGTAACATCTGTAATTTCTTTTTATTCAGGGAGGGTTTATTAATGAGAGTTTTGGATGATTTACTGTCTTAAAATGATATATGTCAGGCGCGACCAGTGTTACAGAACACCGTGACTTTTAGCCGAGATAGCTGCTAACAAACCTTAGCCGAGAGGCCGGAGCAAACGCGTTGCTATTTATGTATTTTTAAATTATGTCTGCGCGATCAGGTAACGTCTTTTTATTCGGGGAGGGTATATTAATGAGAGTTTTGGAAGATTTACTGTCTTAAAACGATAGATCTCAGACGCTACCGTGACTTTTAGCCGAGATAGCTGCTAACAAACCTTAGCCGAGAGGCCGGAGCAAACGCGTTGCTATTTATGTATTTTTAAATTATGTCTGCGCGATCAGGTAACGTCTTTTTATTCGGGGAGGGTATATTAATGAGAGTTTTGGAAGATTTACTGTACAGTTAAAGTAAGTACGAGGCGACCAGTATTTTTAGCCGAGATAGCTGCTAACAAACCTTAGCCGAGAGGCCGGAGCAAACGCGTTCGCTATTTATTTATTTTTAAATTATGTCTGCGCGATCAGGTAATTTCTTTTTATTTGTCCCTCCTCTTTTAAGAAAACGAGTGGTGTTCCCACATTTTTAATGAACTAAAACAACAAAGTTTGGACTGTCTTCAACTGTATTACTCGCATGTAAACAAACGGTGTTTCCGGTCAACCGGAAGTCGTGTGCACATTTCGCGCAAAGCATCATGGGGCATAGGAATACTGTGGATACGACACGTTGAAACCCTTCTCCTCACCCTCTCCCCCACCTCCTCCCTCAGCCTCGATCTGTTGACTCTTCTTAAGGAACACTACATGTCTCTTTATTGACCTCTCCTTTTTCGTCTCTGTATCTTACCTCTCAGCGCTTTTTATTTCTAATCTTGACAGTGTGCTCCCCTCCCTCCCCCGTCCTCCCCCCGAGTCCATTGAACATGGATAAATTCTGCCCAGTGTTCTCCTTGACAAGAGGCCCTCAAGTCAGTGACACCGCCCGCTCGGGGAACCACCGTGCTCCTGTGCCACAGTCACATCTGAGCATGTCACGCACAAACACGCACAGGCACACAAACTCCCAAAGAAGGGTCAAAGAACATTGTGTGTGTATGTGTGTGTGTGTGTGTGCGTGCACGTATACACGCAAGCACGCCTTTTATGTTTACTTTGAGTCCACATCCTGGTGCACGGCTGCGTGTGATTTGTTTGAACGTGCCAACAGCGAGTTTGCATTTCAGCCTTGCTGCATGCATATGTACCACCCGCTGTTCAGATCAGTGTGTGTCGGTGGATGTGAGTGTGTGTGTGTGTGTGTTTTCTTTTCCCCAGGAGCTGTTTAAAATAAGATGTGCTGCTCTGCTGTCTATGCAGCTCCCACTTGTTGCAGCTGAGGATTACGTCAGCAGAGCAGCCTGATCACAATTAGGAGGCTCTCCTTGAACTCACTCATCCTCTGGCTCGTTTGGAAATCTAAAATTTGCATTCTGGGGGGAAAAACAAAATGGAGAGCCTTGAAAATGTAGAAGTGACGTTTTTAGAAGTGACACTACGGCACTGAAGAAGAGAACAATGTCTGAGTAAAAATGGAGAATCAGCTTTGATGAACATTAGAGTGGAAACCCCAAGAAATGTTGCCGTTTTTACTTTTATACTAGATGTTAGAGATCTGGCTTTATATTTGAGTGAAGGGATGGTTACATTATTTTTCTCCTGTTGATCACATTTTTTGGGACTCAAAGTACGCAAACAAATGTTGTGCTATTTTAACTTTTTTAGATGTCGAAACGTTCAGCTCGATCAGGACTAGGAGGCTACGCCTTTTGCATTTTGTTCCTTCTACATGTATATTATTTAAAATAAAAATCCTCAGACACGCACTGACTGAGCTCTTTTCAATATTTTCAGAACTCTCTTTAAAATCTGCTTCAGCATATTAGCTCTATTTTTTGGTTTCCAATGCTAATTTAGCTTTTAGCTATTATTTTACAACTTTTAGAGTTTAACTACAATTTTATGGCTTTTAGCTTTAAGCAAATTTTGACCAACTAGCTAATATTTTGGTACCTTTAGCTTTTATCTACAGATTAGCTTCTTTTAACTTTTTGCAAATTTTAGATGAGGAGGCCTCACCGGGAACTGCCTAAGGTATTGATTGATTGATTGATTGATGTTTATTCATTCATTTTAAAAGAACAATACAAGACAGTTTCATCAGATACAAGAATACAAGTAGGATAAAATGAAGGGAGCAGAAAGAAGATGAAATCTTATTATATCTGCCCCTTTAAAAGGTAGGAGTGTCACTGTGACAGCTTCAGAGGTCTGTGAGGGCAACAGCTGATGAGAAGGTGCACCATCCATCAGCACCTTCTGTAAACTTGGACTTCAAGCCGAGAACGTGAGTCTTGCAGTGAGAAAAGAATTCATCTTCTGTAGTTATTTAACTTCTAACAATTGTAATTGAGCGGCATGTTTATCTGCTCAGAAATTGAGTGGACCTTGGGACGACCGCCAGGATCGGGTCCAAAGATGAACTGCTTTCCGGTTCGGAGCCGAAGACAAACTCTCTGGTTCGGGAGTCCAAAACAAACTGCCTTTTTCACACAAAGTATCTTTGTGCAAAACAACAGCTCTGAGAAGATGTTTTGACTACTCTGGGGAACATTATGACTCCACTCTGAAGAAAACGGCTCCAGCTCAAAGAGCTTTCAGAACAGGTGTCCCTGAAAGAATAACCACTTTCTGAAAAACAGGAGAAAGAAATATGTTGTTCACATCATAGTACAGGGAACCCCCGACCTACGAACGAGTTTGGGACCTAAGAACCGTTCGCAGCTCGATCCGTTCGTAGGTAGGGGGTGAAAATTATATTTAAAAAAAAAATTATTCATTCATTCATTCATTCAACCTTTATTTATCATGCTAACGGAGCGCGCGCACACATTTAAGCATGTAAAGTAGTGTACTGTAATGTTAAACATTGCTATTCACATTTACAGAATAAATAAAAATATATTTTCTTACTTTGAGATGGTCAAAGCCGACATAGGTTGCCATGCGTTGATTGTTTTCGGGCCAAGCAGCGCGGGGGCCGGCAAGCCACCGCAGCTGCTCCAGACCTGTGTTAGCTAGCTGGCTAGCTTCTGCTAGCCAAGCCATGAGCTAGTGTTGGAGCGGCGGCGCGATCAATCTGCAGCTGCTGCTCCAGCCGCTGCTCCAGCCTGAGACGTCCACAGAGCTATTCCAGCTAGTAATTAATCCATATGATGCGATCCTGGTCACCAGTGTTCAAAAGGCCGGCTCCCGTGTTAGCTCCAGTGTTAGCTCTGGAGCTAGCCAGGCCGGAGGTGTAGCCAGGCCGGCCGGAGGTGTTCGCACGGCGGCCTGGCACGATCGGCGATAAATCCGCTGCTGCCTGAGACATCCACAAAGTTCACAGAGACGTTTCCAGCTAGTAATTAATCCATATGAAGCCATCCTGGTCACCAGTCTTCGTCCGGCTCTCGGCAGCTAACCTAAGATGGCGTCCGGTGTTCTACATTAATTTGTGACCGGAGACCCCAGTGACTGAACCTAAAATAGCGTCCGGTGTTCTACATTAATTTGTGACCGTGTAAACTGAAGACCTACTTCCTGTTGCCCAAGATTGCTCAAAAATTGCTCAAAAATGATCAGAAATGATCTTTTTTATCATAATTATTATTTATAAAGCCTTTAAAACAACCAGAGCTGCAACAAAGTGATGTACACATGAAATTAAGAACATTTAAACACAAAAAAAAAAAAAAAAAAAAAATTTTTTTTTTTTTTTAAATTCATATTTTTATTAAATATGATATGTTCGTAGGTCCCGTGGTTCGCAGGTCGATGGGGTCGTAGGTCGGGGGTTACCTGTATTTCACATTATTTCATCATCATGATTGAAAACAATAATGAAAAACATTCATGGTCACATTTGTTACTCAAACAAAACAAACTTCATTAATGATTGTTTTTCTTTCTTAGAAACAGAGGAAGAATAAGGTAAACAATAGTCAGACTGTAGCTGACTCTATACCAAGGACAGCGAACGTGTGGAAAAATATCAGACATTACTGAAGTGAAATGTAACTTTAAAGAACCCAATTCAGAGTCAGAGTCAGAGAGTCAGAGAGTCTTTATTGTCATTTGCACCGCATGTGGTACATGTGATGAAAACGAGATTATGTACACGGGGTCCCAGTTACATCCAACAACAAATGCAAGAGAAAAACAGTAATAACATCTAGAATTAACTAAGAAAAACATCAACTAGTAATACACTAAGCCTAATATAGTGGGAATAAACAGCGGCACGAACATGAGTTTGTATGAGCAGATGGTCACAGATGAACACAGATGAACACAGCAACAAGAAAACAGATCAGCATCAGCACAATGTGATATTTTGCAGTGTTTATTTTTTATTTTATTTTTATTTATTCATGAGTCTAACAGCCTCAGGGTAGAAGCTGTTCCTCAGTCTAGTGGTTCTACACTTGATGCTCCTCAACCTCCGTCCTGAGGGGAGTGGGGCAAAGAGTGAGTGTGCTGGATGAGTGAGGTCTTTCATGATGCAGGTGGCTCTTTTCCTGCATCTAGAGGTGTAAATGTCTGTGATGGTGGGGAGACTGACTCCAACAGACTTCTGTGCAGCCTTCACCACTCTCTGTAGAGCTTTCCTCTCTTCAACTGTGCAGCCTCCATGCCACACGTTGATGCTGGAGCACAGGACGCTCTCCACTGCACACCTGTAGAACGAGGTGAGAACTGGGCTGCTCAGACCAGCACGTCTCAGCCGTCTGAGGAAGTAGAGTCTCTGATGACCTTTCTTGATCAGGCTGGTGGTGTTGTTGCTCCAGCTGAGGTTATCATTCATGTGTACACCCAAGTATTTGTAGCTGGAGACCACTTCCACTGCAGACCCACCTATTTTCAGTGGGGCGTGGGTGTGTTTGTTCCTTCTGAAGTCCACAATCATCTCCTTTGTCTTCTTCACATTCATGTGAAGATTATTCTCTTTGCACCAGCTCTCCAGATGTTCCACCTCTTGTCTGTAGCATGGTGAGTCTGGAAGATGACCCAAGGGTCAGAGGTCATAGTAAGAGGAGTGCAGCTTCATGCTACAATACTGTTTTTCTACTTTTAGTTCTGCTTGTTTAAACTTTAACAACTTAGTTTCAGCCTTTATTTAAATCAGCTCATTCATTCACCAGTCAATGTTGAGGCTGCATTCCCACAGAAGATACAGTTTCTCTCATTTAGTGTGAAATTTATTTTATTAGTCAAAAAGATTCTGCTTGTTCTGTGCCACAGAGACGTGCGGTCAGGGGAGGCAAGTGAGGCCACGCCTCCCCTGTCATCATGGAAAGAAAAAAATGTAAATTGAAAAAATAAATGTAATTATTGTATTTATCCTTTGATTTGTACTATAAACTTATTTTACTAAAAACTAAACCAGTTTTAAGTTATTTTTTAGTCAAAATCACCGATTTTTCTTATTTAGCGTTCAAATACTGAGATGAGACGTGCAGACGTGCGCAGAGAGGCAGAGAGGCACCGGCTGCTTGGCTTCAAAGATTGCGCAATCACTCGGCTGACGTGCTTCAGCTGCAGTGTGAGTCGTATTCCTGCCCCTTTTATGTCGCTATTAAAATGTCCAAATACTTTTACTATATAAACTACATTTCTATAGTTTAGCTGGTGAATATAATGTCTCGTGTTTTTGTCTAAAACTGTATGTGTGCGCTGAGCGATCATAAAACGGCTGTGAATCCACACACACACGCGGCCAGCCTCGTGGAGGCGGGGCTAGTGAGCTCAGGGTTCTGCTTGAGCCTCGCGCTGCAGGAGGAAGTGCAGCGCTTAAGTAACAGAGCAAAAAGAGTAACTTTTCACAATCTACAAATATCTAGAACATTAAACACTTAACTAAAAGTTTTAGTGTTTTGTTAACAATTTAGTTTTGATCATTTTTAAACATAAGCACAGAGTTTACATTTTTAACATGATTTCGCAAAACCTTCCACAATTCAACTCCCTGTATTGAAATAAATTATCCCTTCAAACTAGTTCTATACCTTGGCTTTGCAAAAATGTCAGTTCCCTTTAGACTAGCAGCTTTCTCTCTTAACAAAATACATTTGAACATTTGAGGGTTCTATTACTAACAAAATATTATAGTCCACCAAATCATAAAACTTCAGTACTTTGAGTTCTTTAAATAATATATTAGATAGATGACATTAAGGCTTTCTTGTAATAATTCTCACAGCTCTTTTCTGTAAAATAAAAATAGATTTTGTTATAGTTTAATTTAATTTATAAGTAAAGGTAAGACTAAAATAATTTTGTCTCCAAATTAAATGTGCTTTTTTGTGTACTACAGTTTGTATGTGTATAGCTGATATGAGATTTTAAACACAACCCGTTAACTGCTGCCAATCAAATGGCGAATAAACTACTCTGTAGGGTTCATGTATTATAAAAGAAGAAAATAACGCTATCCAAAGTATCCAAAGCACTGAAGAAGCTATGGCAGACAGAAGCCAAAACGTGGAGAACATTTGTTGTCTGTTTTTTATTATGCATAGGAAAAAAAACTGCACAGTGCCTCACCAGCCATGAACCTCACCGCACGTCACTGCCACAAACGTATACCGGTACTCAGTTTCCACTGGTGGACAGTAACGAAGTACATTTACTTGAGTATTGTACTCAAGTACATTTTCTGAGTATCTTTACTTGAGTATTTGCGTTTTTGGGAACTTGTGTCTTTCGCTCCACTACATGTCAAAGACAAATGTTGTACTTTTGACTCCACTACCTTTCTAGGAAACTTCTTGTTACTTGTTCCTTTTGGCTCAGCTTTGTAATTCACTGCTGCTGTTTTTCTTTCCTTAAATGCAGCTGGACAGTTGTTGATTCAGGTATCACGTTAGATTCATCTGTGCAGAACATTCATTGCTTGTAAGCTTGTATGGCAGAACTTTCAGTTATCAGTGTTACAGTTTCCTCTCCTGTGTTAAGTTGTTGCTGTCAATATATGCACCTTTACACACAAACATTGCGGTGTATGAATACTGAAGCTGAGGAAAAGACTAAATGTGCCTCATCTGTTAGGATTTCCATGATTTTCTGCAAACATGTAAAATGCAGGGAAGATATTATTTGTAGTTTACAAGTTTTATTAAGGCATGTGAAGTTAGAGTGGTTCTACATGTCAATCAGGTGGTTTCAGAGTTATAACGTTCGGTAAAATCACTCAAAACAACACAGCAATGTACTGATATTAGAAAATATAATTTGTATTTTTAAATACTTGACTATTTTTAAATGCATATATTTTGGAATCCTTAAGTATTTTCAAAAGTAAGTATTTCAGTACTTTAACTTGAGTAAACTGAGCAACTTTTACCGGTACTTGTAGTTGAATAACATTCGACTACGAGTATCAATACTTTTACTTAAGCACTAGAATTTAGTATTTTGTCCACTACATCAACCAGATTTGAGATGACACTTCCAGTTTTAAGCTCACTTCATTGTGAATATACAAAGAAAAGAAACTTGAACGACTACACCTGGACATGCTTTAAGTTAGCTATTGGAAGGATTACATGCAAAAGTGGCCTAAGATAACCTACAAAGAGATTTTAAGAACTTTGCAGTTTCATCATTTATGCTTATTATGAGCAGAGGTGGAGAAAGTACTCAAACACTGTACTTAAGTAAAAGTACAAATAAACAGACAAAAATGTACTCTAGTAAAAGTAGAAGTACCATATTAATGTTTTTACTTAAGTAAAAGTAAATAAGTACTTGCTTTTAAAAATACTTAAAGTATTAAAGTAAAAGTACTTGCTGAATATATTGCCTAATGCAATGGTCTACAATATCATTAGGTGTGTATGTATATTTTCTGTAATACATTAATAGTGTTGAGCCATTTTAATGAACAATGCTGCAGATACATGTTTTTATTGTGTTTACTCTGTGACACAGTTCACACTTGGACTTGTGATTCTGTGCATCAGAATTTCAGGGATGACATGCAGAGTTAAAGGTTCAGTATGCAGTTTCTGTAGAACTGCAGCACTTAGAAATATTTTCAACAGGCAAAGCATTCTGATCCCTCCCCCTCAGAGCCATATGTGGCTCTGCCCCCTTGTGGTCTGTTGAATTTCAAATTCAAGCTCTGTTTTTATTGGCTGATTCAAATTCAAGCTCTGTTTTTATTGGCTGGTTACAAACTCTGTTTTTATTGGCTGGAAAATGGCGGGTCACCTTTTCTTTTTAGAAATGCTTATTTACCACCTGGAGAAGCAAGGGGACAATATTTTTTTTTTTTTTTTCAGAGATTACCTGGCTAACATCAGTCTGTCAGGAGGTAGTGACAGAGTGAAGAAATATGTTCATAAAAAAAGCTACATACTGAAGCTTTAAATGTCATTAATCAAAATAAGATTAATAAGGAATGATTATACGTTTGAAAGTATTTATTTAACACAAATCAATGTGTCATTTTAACTAAAGTAAAAACAATGAAGTAAAAGTTGTCTGCCTGAAAAACGGAGCATTGGACCTAACAAAGGAACAGACTCTGATCATTTCAACTTGTTTGTCATCAACTAGTTAAAATACTGTCTAGTCAACCTTGTAATGGATCAATATGAACAATATTTTAACTTCCTGACACCATTTTCAAAACTTGGACCTGAGTGTCGAGACATTTGGAGACATCTCTTGTCTCCTAACATGAACTGACACATTTTAATAATGCAGCAATAATTTCTTGTTCAAGTTCAGAAGAAGTTGGTTTTCAAAGTTTTTTGAGTCCAGTCTGGCTCTTTTGGGAGATAAAATCTGTCCTACTGTACTGAACAGTGTTTAAATAGTCTTTCAATAATATTTCAATAGTCTTTCAATAATGTTTCAATAGTCTTTCAATAATCTTTCAATAGTCTTTCAATAATGTTTCAATAGTCTTTCAATAATATTTTTAGTCTTTCAATAATATTTTAATATACTTTCAATAATATTTCAATAGCCTTTCAATAATATTTCAATGGTCTTTCAATAATATTTCAATGGTCTTTCAATAAGGTCATGGGTGGTGTGTATCTTCTGGCTGAAGCTTTGTGGTGGAATCTATTTTGGGCGTGTTAGTGGTGCTGTGGGTGCTCCCGGCTCAATTACGTTTATACTAGAACATGCGTCATTGGTCCAGCTCTTCTTGAAGGCAGGTCTAATGTTACCTGTCCACTTTGCAGTGATTCAATGGACCAACTCTCTCGACATCAGTTAATTTCAAACTAATGACAAATCAAATAACTGCAACGTGAATGTAACTTGTAACTCAACACATTATAGAAATGTAGTGTAGTAGAAAGTACAGAGACTTCATGTAAAATGTAGTGGAGTAAAAGTAAAAGTATTCTACTTAAGTAAAGTACACATACATGAAAAGTTTACTTAAGTACAGTAACAAAGTATTTGTACTTAGAGTATTTGTACATAGTTACATCCCACCACTGATTATGAGCATGGTGTGATAAAACTTGAGGATCTGGGTGTGAGATAATTCTTGGCTGTCTGTGTTCAGTCTACACATCTGCACAGAGAAGATCAGAGCATTAAGTGATCAGAAGTCACAATTCACAGAAAACAAAACACGCTCGGTCTTCACAACAGAGCATTTCCAGGGATAAACTGAAACTTTATGTCTGGATAATCACGTTTTGGTTTAGTTTTTTTTTTAGGCTGTGAAACTGCAGACAAATAAAAACACATTAGTAAACCCACAAAGACAAGATCATTAAAATTCTCCACCATAAAGACTAGAGTCAAAAAAGGATTTTTGAAAGCTGACGTTTAGGTGTACTACACAACAAGACACTCATCTTTGGACTTGATGAGAAGAAATGTAACCGTGAGTTTGAAACCTTAAATAAAATCAGCATCTGTATTAAGTCTATGTTTTGGGGTTGCAGCAATTAAACAAGCTTGTGCCAGGTTTGGGTAATTATCATGATTTCTTATCTGACATAACTGTTTACTTAAAAAATGATAATAATAAACTATAGTTCTACAGAAATTTAGAGAATGCATGTTTAAAATTTTAAAGGCACCAGGTTTTTTTGGGGATCAGATGGTTGTGTATGGTCTATCCAAGAAAACTGGTTTGGTTGAACTAAATGTTTTAAAGAATTTTTAAAATGCTGTCTGAATTCAGACTTTACATTGTAAAGAAATCCTTGTTTAAGTGATCGCCGCGGCTTGATGTGACATTAAAAGGTTGTGTTGTGCTCATTTAAGAATACCTTTGAATTTTTAAACAGCACTCTTGAAATATGCATAGCTCACAATTTGATTTTTTATTACCTTTTACAGCTTTTTGCTCCATTTTGTCGCTATTTTTTCCTCCTAAACAAGCTAGTGCAAAGCCGGCCAACCGAGGAGGAGGACTGTCTTTTTCGATTGCCTTTCCTAGGGTTTATTTTCTCGGTTTTGTTTATCTTTGTTTTTGTTTTGTTTTTCCCTGAAAGGATTTTTCTCCTGTGTTTGAAAGGAACTTTTGTCTTCTTAGGAGCGCTTTGCACCAAAGCTGTTTTCCTGTAAAGCTCGCTGAGACATCTGTGTGTCATGGAGTTTAAATAAATAAATCTGTCCTGCTTTGACAGAAACGTCACATTAACATCTATGTTGAGTATTTCAACAACAAGCAAGAAAACTTTACCATGTTAAAGGTCTAGCATCCTTTCAAAGAATGCATATCGCTCACCTCCTTTCATGTCAGAAAAAAAAGTTAAAGCCTGAGAAGGAATGAAGTTACAAACCACAAGCAAATATGTGAGATTTTTCACAATCATAGATGATGAGAGTCTGCAAGATGTGATAGTCCCATGTTGTTGAGGAGGACTGTCAGCTGCCACACCAAAGTTAGCTCAATAACTGTAAGATTGATTGTGTTAGTCGTTTTGTGTTGGCTAAGGTCAATTAGTTGTGGTGGCTATATTGAATTTGTGTGACTCCTAAAGCTAATCAGTTGTAGATGTTCAAACCAGGATGTATTTTGCTAACACTACAGAAAAACAATGCCATCAGGTCGAGGGTGAGGTTCTGCCTCAAGTGGAGGAGTTCAAGTATCTCGGGTTTTTGTTCACGAGTGAGAGAAGAATGGAGCGTGAGATTGACAATCGAATTGGTGCAGCGTCTGCAGTATTGCAGACTCTGTGCTGGTCCATTGTGGTGAAAAGGAAGCTGAGCTTTAAGGCAAAACTCTCTGTTTACCAGTCGGTCTACGTTCCTACCCTCGTCTATGGCCAGAAACTCTGGGTAGTGACTGAAAAAATGAGTTTGTGGATACAGGCGGTTGAAATGAGTTCCCTTATCAGTCAGTCACTCTGTGCAACACTATTGCTATGGGAAATTGCGCCCCCGCGCGATTACCTGAAGGAATACAATCACGCCTTAACGGCAGGGGGCGTCAGCATCACCCCAGAGACCCCGCCCTCTGGGTACTTAAGATGCGGACGCCCATCCTACTTTCTCTTTTTGCCCTTCACCTCGCTTAAACCTGAACTTCTCTTCTCTTCGTGGGACTTCTCTGTTGTTCATCGCTCGACCAGAGGTGAGCTCGCTCCCTACGCTGAGCGTACAGAGAAATTTCCTACGTATTGCTGGGCTGGCGAAAGCTAGTCCGGCACATTTTTCCTTAACCCCGAAGTTTTCTTCTCTTCTCTCCGCAGACTGCTTCGCTCGACGGCGCTAACTGCGTCACATCGCTATCCTGCTAAAGTCGTAGCAGGCTAGCCAGCAAAAGCGACGCGACAGAGAAGACATCTCGGAATAGAATTTTGAAAAAACTTGCTTGTTTTTTCTCGGACATGGCTCCAGAGAAAAGAAAGCGAAAACCAAGATTTACAAGAAAGGCTAGCAGGACAGCGAGCCCAACCTCGCCCTGCCCGCGGCTACGGGTTTTCCCTCTCGGCGACAGACACCCACGAGGCCTGTCCTGTCTGCCTGGGAATGCTGCATGCAAAAATGGCACTGGAAGCGCCCGACTCCTGCCCACACTGCAGCCAGATGCTGGAGGCGGTGAGGAGGCACCGGGTGGACTTTGTGGCCAAAGCCATGGGCGCAGCTGCGGCGCCAACAGACCCGGACCTCACTGAGGCTCTCACTCCCACGCCGGAGCTTGAGAGCATGGATTTGGAGGACAGTACTCGAGTCGAATGGGGTGACAGCCCAGATGTGGCGGCTCCCATTGGGGACTCGACAGCCGAATTTGACACTCGAGGCATGATGAACGCAGATGAGATCTCGCTAACAGCCTCAGGTGAAATTTCTGGTGACGAAGCTGACAACGAGTACGATGGAGAGGAGGATGACCTCTCTCACAATCCGGCGCCTGTGCTCCCGGAGACAGACACTTCGATCCCGCTCTGTTCGAATTGTGCCGCAGAGCGGTGGACGCGCTACAGATCCCTTGGCCCGAACCTCCACCCCGTCAACAAGTCACGAGGTTGGCAGGAAATTATATTTTTGCCAAGCAGCAATCCACAATGAGGCACAGGATACCCATCTTCCCGGATTTCCTCACAGAACTGACTCGCACCTGGGCCGAGCCCAAAGCCCCCATGCTGCTCCCACTCTCGTAGTTCCTCGACGTGGCTGGAATGGAGTC